>PVKM010000975.1:0-87516 GCA_004027735.1 Carollia perspicillata
AAGAAATATTACACATAGGACAATGTTGCCTCAGTATGCTTCAAAGTAGGCACTTTGGGACCTCACACAGTTCTCCCAGTTGCTGCCCTGTCATGTTTTCCCGAATCTCACCTTTGTTCACACATATGCATTCCAGCCCACTCTCCTGGGCTGCCAAATTACATTGATGTTACCCAAACCATTCTCATTATATTAACAATGACTAGACCTTTTCAGACAGACTTCACACACACACACACACACACACATTTAACTGTTTTGCCTTATTGTCAAATTATATAAAGTGCTGTACATAGAACACTCAGTGTATTGCCTGACTAATACCCATAATCAAAATCACAATAATAATATGACACAAATATTGGTAAGTAAAAATAATAACTTAGACTCCCTGTGCTCGTGGAATGTGCATCATGTGGTAAGCACTTTACATGTCTCATCATGTTAAAGCCTTAAGAAGACCTCTAAAATAGGCACTATTATTATCTCATTTTATGGATGAAGATAATGAAACCTGTAAAAGAAAAATACTTTAGAGGTAGAAAGTAGCTATTTAACTGAAAACAAAAGCACCTAAAGGCATAAACTCAAGGCTGCAAGTCCATGGGGCTTTACCTTTTGCAACTTGAAACAGAAAGTTTAATGTCTTCTGTGAAGCAAAAATATCTGGAACATAAAATTAATATTTCTCAGTGCTTCATATGTATTGAATTTTGAAGTGAAATTTAGGTCAGCAAAAAATTGACCCAGACAATTGGAGATGACATTAAAGATGAATCCCATCAATAGAGGGAGGACTGGAAATTAAAGAACCAGGAAGTCTGCATGGGCTCAGAGAGAGGGGCAACATACATTGTTAGTAAACATTGCAAATTATTCTTGATCTATTTATTTTTTCTAAAATAGATGTTGAAAATTTAAATAGTTTGTGTTTATGTAATTTTTACTCATTGTTTATATTGGTTAGAACATAAAATTTTAAAAGTTTAATATTTAAAATATAAAGATTATATTTATCAATTATGGCTAGACTATGGTGTCTAGTTGCTTGGTCAAATACCACTCTAGAAGTTGTTATGAAGTTTTTTTTAGATATGATTAATATCTACAATCAGTTGACGTTAAGTAAAGCAGATTACCAGTAATATGGGTGTGTTTCATCTAATAAGTTTAAGGCCTTAACAGAAAAAACTGAGGTTTCCCTAAGAAGAAAGAACTTTGTCTTAAGACTGTAACATAGACAGAGCAAGAAGAAAAAACAATCAGAAACTGCTGATCAAAATGGTGGCATAGGTAAAGGCAGTTCACCTCCTTGCACAACCACATCAAAATTACAACTAAAATACAGAACAACCATTATTCAGAATCATCAGAAATTGAGTTGAATAGAAGTATGACACCTATGGAATTGAAGTATCTATGTTTATCGAGACAAGTAGGACTAGAGACTTGGAATGGATTGGTCCCACACCCACAGGTGGTTGATATAAACTAGGGAGTGATTTCTTGGGAGCCCCACACCAGACTCCCCAACCCAGGGTTCCAGTACCAGGAAGATAAGTCCCCATAACTTCTGGCTGCAAAAACCAGAAACCAGCAGGAATTGAGACAGTGGAAGAAACATCTGGAGTCCCAAGCAGTTTCTCTTAAAGAACCCACACAGTAAACTTACTTGGACTCACTCCCTCTGAGCTCCAGCACTGGGGTGGCAGCTTGAAAGGCAACAATGACATACAGGGAAGAAATTATGTGTTGAGAATCAAGGTGAGAGCCGAGGGATAGGTATCTCCCAGACAGAAAAGCAGGTAGATGCCATTGTCCCTCTTCTGAACTCTCCCCTGACAGAGCCACAGAGCCAGGAGAAGGGTGACATACCTGAAACACCATCAACCTGGTTAACATGATTTTCCATGCCCTAGCAATCCCCTGATACTCTGTCCCACCCACCTAAGGGCCCACCTGAACTCTTAACTGTAACTTTTCCATATGAATAGCTGATCTTGGCTCATGCTTCACCAATTCCTAAATTCTCTCAAACAAACAAAAGATAGCCTCATTGAGCCCCTAGCCCCCATACTTCTTGATAAGTGGCCACAGGCCCAGCACTAGCAGCAGCCAGCATAGATTCACAGCTTGACTTTGTCTGGGGACCTTCAAACCCAGAAAAAGTAGCAGCCATCTCAGATTGCTTTATAACTCATGCAGGGTGGTCTCAGGTGCAGCACTGGTGGGGGTTGACATTGGCCTGCACGACCTGGGAAACCCCAGAGCCCAAATACTCAGTGGATAACTACAGACCACATCAGAGCACCACTATCCAACACCTGTACAGCTGATCCTCCATAGGGGACAGAGGTTGGTGATCAGTGGACACAGCCAGTTGTTATAGCTGACTGGCCTGCATAAATCCCTTTCATTGACCTTCCAAGAGCAATCAAGGCTCAACTACAAGAGGAGGGTGTACCTAGCATACACAAAGATCACATCTTGAGTGCCCAGCTTAGGTCACAGTGGAGGCTAGGCCAAAGGAACCTACAGGACACCGACTGTATTAGGACATGGCACCAAGAAAGGGAGTCATAGCAGCTCAACCTAATACATTCAGAAACAAACACAGGGAGGCTACCAAAATGAGGAGACAAAGAAACATGGTCCAAATGAAAGAACAGATCAAAACTCCAGAAAAAGAACTAAACAAAATGGAGATAAGCTATCTATCAGATACAGAGTTGAAAATGCTGGTTTAAGGAAGCTCAAGGAATTTAGTGAGGACCTCAACAACTTAAAAAAGAACTAGTCAGAAATGAATGATACAATAATTGAAATAAAGAACAATTTACAGGTAAACAATAGTGGACAAAGCTGAGAATCAAATCAATAATTTGGAACATGAGGAAGCAAAAAACAACCAATCAGAACCACAAGAAGAAAAAAGAATCCAGAAAAATGAGGATAGTGTAAGCAGCCTCTTGGACAACTTCAAGCTTTCCAACATTTGCATCATAGGGGTACCAGAAGGAGAAGTGAAAAAGCAAGAATTTGGAAATCTATTTGAAAAAATAATGAAAGAAAACTTCCCTAATTTGGTGAAGGAAATAGACGTGCAAGCCCAGGTAGCACAGAGAGTCCCAAACAAGATGGATGCAATGAGGCCCACTCCAAGTTACATCATAATTAAAATGCCAGAGGTTAAAGATAAAGAGAGAAACACAAAAGCAACAAGAAAAAAGCAGTTAGTTACCCAAATTGGAGTCCCCATAAGACTATCAGATTATTTCTCAAAAGAAACTTTGCAGATTAAAATGGACTGACAAGAAATATTCAAAGTCATGAAGAGAGAGCCCTACAGCCAAGATTGCTCTACCCAGCAAAGATGTCATTTAGAATCAAAGGACAGATAAAGAACTTGCTAGATGAGAAAAAACTAAAGGAGTTCATCACCATCCAAATATTATTATATGAAATGTTAAAAGGACTTAGTAGAGAACAAGAAAAATATCAAAACTATGAACAATAAAGTGGCAATAAATACATATCTATCAATAATTGAATACAAAAAAACAAACTAAGCAAACAAGAAGAGAGATGGAATCATGAATATGGAGAGCATTTTTGATTGCTAGATGGGAGGGGGTTGTGGAAGAAAGGGAAGAGGTGAGGGGATTAAGCAGTACAAACTGGTAGTTACAGAATAGCCATGGGGATGTAAAGTACAATGTAGGAAATGGAGTAGCCAAAGAACTTATATTCATGACCCACAGACATGAACAATGGAGTGGGGATTTCCTGAGGGAGTGGGGATGCTGTGTGGAGGGGGCAAAGGGAAAAACTGGTACAACTGTAATAGCTTAATCAATAAAATATATTTTTTAAAAGATAATAACATAGATATCCACTTTCCAACTGGTTTTGGACTTGCCAGCCCCAATAAACATGTGAGCCAATTCCTTAATATAAATGTCTTTCTTCTACATACTCATGCATATACATACATCCTTTTGGTTCTTCTTCCCTGAAGAACTCTGACTTATACATTCTCCTTTTCTATTTATATACCTTTGTTACTATTTTTCTAAACTTTGATGATTTTTCAGTACTTAATTTTATCATTAATTTGGCTTTCATTTTTGGTTTTTCTCTCAGCATTCTTAAGGAAAACAAGATGAAAATTATTATTAATCGAAGTAGTGTAAAATTTCTGCAAACATTTAATAAAAGTTTGATTTATACCTATGGAATTATTTTTCAACATTGTGATAGGGATGAATTTCAAAAAGTTGAATTTTCAATGGTCTAGCAACATATATGTAAAGATTAAGTCATTTACTTTTTTCTGAGCTTAAAAATTGATGAAATTTGAATGGCCACTTTCTATGTATTTCAAACATAAAATTATTGTGATTTTTGCACAGGTTAGTGATAAAAATTCTTTTATATCTAATAAGATAATATCAGCCTCAAGTAACTTAAACAATGATGTTATTTAATAGTCTTAAGGATTTTTCTGGACAATAAAATTTAACATAAGTATCACTATTTCAAATATGGAAAGAATGATTACATTCAGCACCTAATATAAAGAGATGAATAAATATGATATTTTTTGTAGAAACAGATCATGAATAAAAAAGGGAAAGATCAGTTAAATATAGGTAATGTATATACACAGTTTTGTCAAACATGAAAAATATGCTTTTGCATGTGAGAAAAAAATAAAGGATATGGTGAAGTTGAGATTTTAAGTCACAAAATATAACACTGACAATACAATTCTAGACTTTGCTGTTACTAATATGTGTACCAAGTTTAAGTTCTTCACAGAGTTCCAAGGTCTCATATAATAAGCCAGTCAGAGAAAGACAAATACCATGTGATTTCACTCACATGTAGAATCTAATGAACAAAAAGAACTAACAAGCAAAATAGAGACAGATTCATATGTAGAGAGTAGGCTTACAGCTTATGGGGAGGAGGTCTGAGTGGGGAAGTGGAGTGATTGAGCAAAAAAAAAGAGAGAAAAAGCTCATGGATATAGATAATAGTATGATGAATGCAGGGGAGCAGAGGTGGGGGTCGGGGAGCTGGAGGAGGTTGTAAGGGGTATAAATTGTGATGGACAAAGACTCAACTTGGGGTGTGAACACACAACACAGTGTACAGATGATCTGTTGTACAACTGTGGACCTGAAACCTAGAGAATTTTGTTAACCAATGTCCCCACAATAAGTTCAATAAAAAGGGAAAAATTATAAAATAACATAAAAAACATATCAAGCTGTAAGATAAAAACTTAAGAAGATACTAAACAGTGGCGGGGTATTATAATGGTTCCTTACTATTAGCTTTATTACTCATCCACCTCATGCGAATTTCACTCTTTCCATTCCTAAAGAGTACCCTGCCCCTTAGCCACATGGCTTCTGATCTCGGGAGAAACCTAAAATCCACCTCTTGCTCCAGGGGAGGGTCTTGACTGGCTGGTTGTTTAATAGCAGCAGAAGGGATCTAAGCCTGTCCAATTAGAATGGATCTCAGGACACTTGCTTTGAAGGCAGGGGAACAAATGTCACTTCTTTGTCCTCTCTGGACATGAATAAAGATGCATACAGCCACAGCAGCTGTTGGCAGATATATCACTACCACAAGGGAAACCTGTGTGAAGATGAAGATAAATTGCACACCACAGAAGACGAAACAGAAAAATCAGGGAATGAAAAACAAAAACCAGATTTTAAGTGACATCACTGAGCTCCTCATTTTAAATTCTGTGAGCCAATAAAATCCCTTATTATTCAAGCAACATTAAATTGGCTTCTCTGTTACAAACAGTTGTGTCACAATACATGACTACTTTTTAATATATGCATTGTTAGATATTAAGATACATTACTGAAGAAAAGATAGCTTCAAGCTTTATTATGAGAGATTTGTTATTGTATATATTTCTTGACAAGAAGATCTTAAACTTTTTAACTGTTTATTTCAAGTCCAGTTTTACACTTTTGGGAAAAGATGGTAGGTTATATAACTATATCTATATTCATATATATTCATATATATATAAGTAAAGGTATAAACATATTATTTTCCCTTTTTTATTAGTTTAATACTCAAACGTGTTTAAGGGGAAAGACATGGAGTATACAATCTTCAAAATTCCCTGCTGATACCACAATTGTGTACTACAGTGAAGTTTATCTAGTAAAAATATGAAAAAATTCTATCTACATATAACATAAATTTAAATAACTTTCTTTTTCTCATGGTTCAAAATCACTATCACATACTTCCAAAAAGGAAGTTTTGTTTCAATAAAGAAATGTAGACACTATTTGGCCTTTCCACTACGTCTTTTACAAAACTGATCAAAGCTGAATCTTCAGAAGCAAAGACTTTTTCCCTGTTCCAAGGAGAACCTGCAAGTAATGACTTGTTTCTGTTTTTCAGAGATCATACCAAAAAACTTGGGGGGTTTACATATTAAGTTGTAATACTTAAGCCTGTTTAGCATATATTTATGAACAAGAATATACTTGATAAAATAATTAGTAAAGTTGTTCTCCAGGCACCAGAGGGGAAACATGCATTTCCATATAAAATAGCGAAAATTTGTAACAAATGTAAAAATCAGGAATGTGAAGCTCAATTTCTGACCCCCAAGGAAATAAAGCACTAAGATTAGAATGCAAAAGCAACTCTTGTTCATTAGAGGATAATATGGTAAAATATCATTTTTTTTCAAAATGTGTGAGCTGTAGAATAATTGGACACACTTAGCCATGAAGAATTAACCTCCACAAGAAAACAGAAATGCAGTCTAAAATAATTCTGTAGCAAAGTGGAGAAAATCACAAAATGTACTGTAAACAGAAGTGATGTTTTCATAGAACTAAAATTGAATGTGTCAAAAGTTAGAGAACAATATCTAATCACTGTATTCTGTGTTCAGCTGTACACATATACAAACACATTTGCTTTAAACTATATATATATGTATATATATATATATATATATACACACCTTATGTAAGGCTTATTTATGAAACTATACATATTTATACTTATAGATGTATTTTTATATATAAACCCATAACTTAAAATCTTTACTACTGTTAGCCAATGTTACACTATATGTGTGTAGATTATTAGTGTTTTTAGGTGTACTTCCTCAATGGCCAAACTGAACATTTAAAAGATTAAACATGTTAAAAGATTTGGAAGGAATGCGTGAAAATGTTGAAGCACTGGTATGCCAAATCACTATTCTCTTCATCTCTGGTGGCTGTCACCGAGGTCGAAAAAAGTCTATTATATAAACTACTGTGCCCAGGAGGTGACCTCTGTCATCATAACGAACTGGGCTCCAATGTTAATAGGCCATAAACACAACTGTATATTCAATAAATTATGAAATTTTAATTTTATAAACATATAAAGAGCACTGTGGCTTTTGTAGTTGTCTATTTTAATTTAGCTGATTGCTAAAAAGATTTTACCATTTACATTCATCTGAAATTTTATTTTTCAGATCATAATTTTCTTGATTTAATTCAGTATTAATAGTTATTTTTATATAAACCCAAACTTAGTAACTTTCTTTGATATTAAAAACAATTAAAGCAATAAAAATTTTCTTCTTAGGCAATATAGAAAGGAAAAAATTAAAGCTTTGTTTTTATGTGATATGACCAAAAACAGTTAAGTTGTAATTTTAACTATTCCCATTGATTTCTGTATAGCTATAAGCTCTCCACTGTGTCATTTTCCGATTTTGATCTTATTCAATAACATTTTCCGATTTTCCTTTATTTTTAAATTTTATTGAGGTGCCCTTGGTTAATAAACTTATACAGGTTTCAGGTGTAGAAGTTGATACACATCATCTGTATATTGCAGTGTATGTTCACCACCCAAAGTTGTATCTTCCTATTATTTCTTGCCATTGTTTTAGTTCTCATGATTTTATCAATTTGGTAGATAAGTGATATTTCCAGAGAATTAAAATAATACCTAATAAGATCATGTAAATTAAAAGGAATGAGGAAATGTATATATGGATAAGCCTGGTTTAATATACCTTATAGTGAATAAATTAAATTCCATATAGATTAGTTCGTCTGCAACAATTTTTTAAAGTAAATGTCCTATTTTTTTAAATGACATAGACAATAGTATTGTTACAAGCTGTTTATGAAGACTCTCATGATTATAAAATTAAAATAAATGATAAATGACCAGTGGATTTACCCAACATGAGGGTGTCAGCCAAACTGACTTAACTTTATTAAACAGTATTATTTTATGAAACTTAACCATAATGTGATCACCTTTCAAAAGTTGTAAACTGATTTGATTTTAAAGTTGCAAACTGATCTGCATTTCACACCCACAAAAAGACATGCACATAGATTCTTAATATTTGCAAATTTTGGTTTGTGAAGACATGTCAGACAAAGTCTGATGAATTCAGTAGCACAGTTCTGTAACTATAAGGAAATAATTGACTATTGTAAATTGTGCTGCTATGAACATTGGGGTGCATAGGTATTTTTGGATTGGTGTTTCTGGGTTCTTAGGGTACAATCTTAGCAGTGGAATTGCTGGGTCAAAAGGCAGTTCCATTTTTAGTTTTCTGAGAAAATTCCATACTGTTTTCCATAGTGGTTGTACCAGTCTGCACTCCCACCAACAGTGTACTAGGGTCCCCTTTTCTCCACAACCTCTCCAACACTTGTTGTTTGTTGCTTTGTTTATGTTCATAGCAGCACAATTTACAATAGCCAAGTGCTGGAAGCAACCTAGGTGCCCATCAGTAAATGAATGGATCAAAGAACTGTGGTACATTTACACAATGGAATTCTATACAGCAGAAAGAAAGAAGAAGCTCCTACCCTGTGCAACAGCATGGATGGGACTGGAAAGCATTATGCTGAGTGAAATAAGCCAGATGGTGAAAGACAAACACCATATGATCTCACCTTTAACAGGAAGCTAAGCAACAAACCAAACAAGCAAGCAAAATATAACCAAAGACAGTGAAATAGAAAACAGGCTGACAGTGACCAGAGGGGAGAGGGGAGGGAATTTCAGGGGAAAAGGGGAAGGGGTCACAGGAACAAAGGACACATGGACAAAAACTAAGAGAGGGTGGAAATGGGAGGGAGGTGGGGAGCACTAGTGGGCGTGGACTGGGATAGGAGTAAAAGACAGAAAACTGTACTTGAACAACAACTAAAATAAAAAAATAAAAAAGGAAATAATTGATGTTGCAATCTCATAAATAAATTCTGAAGAAAATTTCAAAAGCAAGTTTTGAAGTGTTAGTTGAGCAATAGCAACATAATTGGATTACATTTATCACCTCCAAAGTGATTCATTTGGAGGTGCAGTATCTGTTATGGCAGCTTTAAAAATATGAATCTCATTAGTTTGTAACTAGATTTTGGGATATAACCTAGTTGGAAAAAATGTCTTGTATAGTTCATAGATCTATATTTTTATACTCAATGAAGTAAGTTGTTTAAAAGTCTAAACATAAACTCAGTGTAAGATAAAAGAAGCTTTTAATAGTTACAGAAGCAGGTGTTAGGTGAAACTGCCCTAGAACTCAGTTGCTAAAAATCATGTTCCTTTAGGCTAATGCATCCCATCTGAACATTCAGAGCGGAAAATGATGCTCCATATTCACTAAGGGGCTCATATCGCCATGAGGAGAAATAGGATGTGACATATTTTGCACCCTCTTTACAACTCAACACAAAAATGTACTGGCTTTCTGATGATAGTTTAGAGGTTCAAATGAGAAGAAAAAGGCATGTTTGAAAAATAGCTGAAGGCTGAATGAAACATGAAAATATACTAAACTGAATCATATGAGGAGGGAGGAGGTCACTTCTTTGCTTTAATGATGGTAGTGATAATAATTCTAAATATAAGGCAAATCAAATATGCTCTGTCATGAAGAGAAAAGGCCCTATCATTTTGCAACATTAAAACAAGTAAAACTACTAGCATTTCATTAATTTTCTAAGAGTTATATTTTCTGTCTTGACTTTTTTCACATTAAATGTTATTCGGGATGAAACTTATTTTCTTTAAAAGTAGTTCTGAACAATGAGAATTTGTCATTATTATGGAACTATAATTAATCCAATTCTGCGTACCTGTGGGAGAACAACAGCCTAGATTTGTTACCCATTGTCCATAAAGGTCGCCACGGAAGCTTGCTAAGCCCATAATACCCACATTTTGCAAACATTAAATAAGTCATTCATTCAGTACTAGCATCCACTAGAGAGAGACCTCTATGTTCAGATAAATCTTGCATACATTTGTGTAAAAAGTAATAATTTAAGTCCATAATTTATACATTAGCATTTTATTTTTCCCATTTTTATTATTTTTCCTGCATTTAATCATTTTAGTACTTTATTCTCATTTAATTGTTTTTGGCATTTTGCTGAATGTTTTAATTTTCATCATAATTTAATGTCGATGTGATATGTTATGTTTTCCTCTGTTTTTTTTTTTTCCTATTTCTATTTAAAACTCCACAGTCATATAGTCTGGAATAGTGGGTCCAGTAAAAACAAACAAATAAATAAAACTGTGCCAGTTTTCTGGTAGAAACTTTAAGATATACACTTCAAAGAGTTGCGTCTCCATTATTAAGGTCATTAAATTAAATAGGAATAATCTTTACAGACTAGGAAATTTACCTGCTGACGTTGGCTCTTCTTCCTCTGATGGTACAGTGGGAGCGGGGGGGAGAAGGGAGAGAGAGAGAGAGAAAGAGATAGAGTGAGATTCCATATTTCTCAACCATGACTACAAGATCTTGACTCATAATTTTGTGTACATATGAGAAATCTGTAGTTAGATAATAAGGTAATGAGAGATTATGAGTATTTACACAAAGTTAACATTTATATACTCATACTTCAAAATATGTGTGCATTAGAAAAATATTCAAAGGTCTAACTTTCATTTTTCTTTACTTTTACAAATAAAATTGACCTTATTTAGACTGAGTATAATTACTATAATTATTATATATAGTATTGTTTAAAATATTATATACAATAAGGTTTGTCCAGAAGGTATCCAGCCATACAATATGAAAAATGGAGACATTTACTGAGGAAGATAAAAGATACAAGAAACATTGTACACAGGACAATGATGCCTCCGTCTCCTTCAAGGTAGATGCTTTGGGACCTGACACAGTTCTCCCAGTGTCTCTTCCACTGTTCAAGACACTACAAAATACTTTGTTGTAATTGCCATCAGTTGCCCTATAGTATTTTCCTGAATCTCATCAATGGTCTGAAATCTCTTCCATTTCAAAAGTGGTTTCAGTTTGGGGAAAAGCCAGAAGTCACAGGATACCAAATCTGGACTGTAGCAGAGCTAAGACACCTGGGCAACTTGATGTTTTCACCAAAAAACTCTGCATGAGACGTGATGCATGAGCAGACACACTGTCATGATGAAACTGCCAATCACTGATTGCATCATCACCAAAAGCTTTCTGAATCATCTGAATAGTTTCCATGGAGGAATGTTCAAGCTTAATGCAAAATCTGATGCAGATTCATTGCTCTGCTTGCTCAGTCATTTTGAACGTTATTGCCATGCAGTACATGTGCTCACTCAATGGCATCTACTACCCTCGCTGACTAGTACAGTGAAGTTGTCATTGTTCACATATGTGCATTCCAGTCCCCTCTGCTTGGCTGCCAGGTCACATCGATGTTGTACAAACTGTTCTCTTTATATTAACAATGGCTGGACTTTTTCCAGACTTCGAACATACAAATACCCCTTCATCAACCACTTTATGGGAATGTTCAACCAGCAAAGATGAATTAAAAGGCATTGTTGACAGTTGAAATATCATGTTATGAGTTAGAAGTTATAAATAAAGTAGGAGTTATTCAGACTTAAAGTGACTCGAATCAGTCTGAATGCTGGTTAAGCATGAATATTCTAGCTCTGGCCTTGACCCCTGCCACACATGCACACACACCACACACACGAACACACTCACTCATGTGTACCACATATTTCAGGATTCATTGGTGCTGATTCTGTGGTGAGGCCACAGGAACCTACATTTTTAAAGGTACCCCAAGTGGCTCTGAACTAAGTGTTCTATAGTCTACACTTAGGTAAAAATGGATATTATGAAATAAAAGGCCACAATATGAAAATACAGCTTAATGTTAAAGCTGTAGTTCTCAACCTTGAATCTGTACTAGAATGCCAAACTCTGGGTCCCACCTCAGACCAATTAAGTCAGAATCTCTTTCAGTAGCTCTAATTTTCAGCCAGCATTGAGACATTACTAAGTGTTACCAATGTAAGGTAACATGAACTTTTAACTCAAAGTGTGAATCATTTTGGTTCCTGTTTTTAAAGATAGGAATTTTTGAGAGCAGCAAGACTCTGAGGAGAAAAATCTATGGCTGGTTGTTTGTGGAGGAGGGAACATAGTGATTACAATAGCGAAAAAAAATATATCTAAAGTCACTTCACGGTTTTTTGTAGAATCACCTTGTCACCTTTATAATAATAGACACGCTGTCAGGAGGTATTTCTGTCCTCTGTGCAAGTGTAACTTACCCAGAATATTACTGGAAACATATGACACAGCCAGCACTATTTCATTTGATTCATGAAGTTTTAAAATAAAAATTTACTCAGCTGAATTGCTTATAAAGGAGCTTTGTTCCCGTGTGATTTGTTAATCAAGGTATCACTGTGCAACCAGGGAGCAGGCTCCACTCTTTTCCATTAAGGTTCCATCTGCACAGAGCACACATTAGACAAGGTTACTTTGTGTCCTGACAGTATTTTCCTCTCACGCTGTTTGGCTTGTCTCCTTGGCACATGAAGAAATGGAGAGAGCAAACACAGTTGGCATGTGCAGCATAGAGGACATAAATATTTAAAAAGCTGTAAGCGTCTTTATCACATCCAAAATATATCATAACATGGTGAAACAGGAAAATTGTTGGTAGCTTCCAGGAAATCCCATTAGGAAAATGCTACAGGGGTTTGTAGAAGTGCTGACTTAGATGGCTCACTGTTAGTAAAAGTCTGGAGATTCACAATGGGAAAAACACACTTATGACTAGTCATTTTATGTGTGTGAACTCAATTCATAATGCAACTGATGAGATGAAAATCACTGTGATTTGATAGATGAAGGTAATGATGTTCAGAGTGACTGGGCCATTTGTCTTAGGTCAACCATGTTGGAGCTCATGTCAGCGTGACTTTAAAACCAGACTCTCTCCACTATGCCTTACTGTCTCCAAAGTGCTGATTCCATGTCCACCAAGAGAAAAAGTGCAAAACAGTGAAATGGTCATGGAACCAGGACTGGCTAGAGCTTTGAAAATGTTAGTCAGACATAAGCATAAGGGAAAAAAAAACTGGATGTAGGAGCCAGGATACAAAGCTCTTTAAAAATAAAGTTTTCCCTTGAAACTTCTCTAAGTCTCCTACAACCCAGAGACAGACATAGGCAGGTGAGATCCCGACTATGTAGTCAAATGAAATATCCAGAGTAAGTGATGCCTAAAGAAGAGTTAGTCTAATATTTGATTCCTTAATTATATGTGAATAAGCAAGGAATTTTAGGAAAGAACGAGCAAGCACTGATGTAAATCCGATTCCAAATATATAGGAGTATTAGCCATTAGAAGCATCTTAAAACCAAAGCCTCTGGGGAAAGTCATGTACTAACATACACTTGAGCATGCAATACTTGAAAGCATCTTTGTAACAAATTAACATTACAGTCATACTTTGGTACTTGTTAACTTCAGAACTTATCAAACCCTGTGCTCATCACATTTTGATGAGAAAAGAAAAATGTCTCAGCACTCAGCACTTGCTTGGGAGTTTTCACACTTGCTAAAAACTTTTATGAGTCACAATGCCACCTCACAAGGAAAATGCTTCACTGTTCAATACTTGTTGGTTCTGGCACTTGTCAAGAGTTCCAGAAAGAATCAGTGATGAGTATTGAGGTACCACTATATTAGAGTCAGCAGGTACACGTGTCTGCATAGAATGCTATTTCTAGGCAACATCTCCATAGTTGTGGTTTCTCATAATATGCATATGTCAGTAACCAATATTCATACTATTATAACACAGGGGCACAAGCACACAAAGGCACACGTATAAGTGTTAGCATTCTTATGAATTCACTGTTTCACTTATCTCTCACAAGATGGCTTTGAAGGCTAACTGTATTACCAAATGGAGCATCATGAATTATTAACATGTGAAAGCTAGAGCCCCAGAAGTACATGCAAACCTCATAATAGACATTAGTGGCCTCTTAGGTGATATTGAAGTGAAGTATCACAGAAGGTAATGCCAAGCTATGCAACTGATACTTCACTCTTTATATATATGTTTCTTAAAAGTATTGAAATCAGCAAATCAAATATGTGTGAGGTCTGTCCAGAAGGTATCCAGCCATGTAATATGAAAAATAGAGACATTTACTGAAGAAGATACAAGACATAAGAAATATTGTACATAGGAAAATGATGCCTCAGTCACCTTCAAAGTAGGCAGCTTGGGACCTCACACTGTTCTCCCAACTGACATAAACGGCCCCATCATATTTTCCTTAATGTCTACCCTTTCAAAGGTGGTTTTAGTTTTGGGAAAAACCACAAGTCATGGGGCATCAAATCTAGGCTGTAGGGGGGCTGAGTCCCCTGGGTGGCTTGATGTTTCATCAAAAATCTCTGCACGAGATGTGATGCACATTGTGATGAAGCTGCCAATCACCAGTTGCCCCTATTTGTGGCCTTCTGAATCATCTGAATAGTTTCTTTGGAGTTCAAGCTTAATGCAAAATTTGATGCAGATTTGTTGCTCTACTAGCTCAGTCATTTTTTAGTGTGACAGACACACAGTACACATGCTCACTCAGTGGAGTCTACCACCCCCACTATTGTTCATGCATGTACATTCCAGTCCACTCCCCTTGACTGCCAGGTGGCATTGGTGTTGCAAAGACTGTTCTCATTATATTAACAATGGCAGGACTTTTTCTGGACAGACTATATATATATATATATCCACATATATTTGTGTAATATATGTATATATTTGTCTGTGTGTGTATATATATATTTGTGCAAGTATATACATAAACTATGTCCTAGGCAAGTTCCTCTAATCCTGGAAGTTAAAAATATATGCACCAATCAGAACAAAATAAAGTCTAAAAATAATTCTGTATTGCTCTGACTCATCACAATGCAGAAAAATGTAGGAATATTATGGTGGTAGAAAAGCAGGCATTAAAAATATGTATCTGATATACAGAATTTAGCTCAGTGTAGTCATTTATTGCCCATGAGAGAATAACCTGGAGTATTTGTTAAAATGCCCCAGATCCACTGCATTTGAAGTTTGGGTATAGTCGACATTTCTGCGTTTTTACAAAGCTCAGCAGGTGACTGTCATGTGTGATGCAGTGGCAAAGAGCCGCAGTTTCCATAGTTGGAACTGCAGAAGTAAATTAGCAGGCTGAGAGGAAGCACTTTGCAGTGTGTATGGGGATTGTTTCAATACTTCTCAATGCTTATTTTATCCTATAATATCTTCAGGCTTATTGAAGGGTCTGCATCAACCCTTGGGAGGAGATGACTCCGCTTTTGAATTCAGGAGGAAGTCTGTATGTGTGAACTAAGTAAATCTTTTCCCCTCTTCTGACCACGGTTATTGGCTTAGATAGGTATATGACCCATTTGGGGACAATAACGTGTAAGAACAGGTTTGTGTGTACTTGGATAAAGTAGTGCTCCTTATTCTTCTGAGAAAGTGTTTAGGAATGACCCTCTCTTTCTCCTTTAGAAATGGACAAGGAAGTCTGTGGCCCCAGAAGTAGCTGGCAGACACATTGCAAACATGATGGGAACCACCTTTAGAAAGAAGCCAATTCTACCCAAAGGTAGAGTGAAAAATGGAAAGCAGTTAGATTACTGATGATGTTGAGCCATTGAATCATACTCTGACCTATTCTGGACTCTCGTTCTAAAGAAAAATACTTTGTTATTGTTTACCTAGTTTTAGTGGAGCTCTCTCTTATTTGCAACTAAATAGTATTCTGCTACAGCCATAAACACTTTCGTTGTTCCACCTTAAATATACATGAGAATGTGTAAGGAATGAGTTATCTCTAAGGCAGGTGAAACTTGAAATATTGGGTTGGCCAAAAAGTCTATATGATTTTTTCCCATAAAATAAAAGACATATTTTTCATTTTCACCAATAACTTTATTGATTTGGATATTTTGAGTACATTGGCTATCTCCCACATTGCATAATGGTAATTGTTCTCAATTAACATCTCAATTTGATCACGATCAGTGTCAGCTGGTCTACCCAACTGGGGAACATCGCCCAGTAAGAAATCTCCAGCAGGAAACTACACAAACCACTTTTGACATGTTTGATCAGTGACAGCATCTTCCCATACACTGGACATTTTTTTTTTGCCTTTTAGTTGCATTTTTGCCCTCTTGAAACAATAAAGCATAATATGCTGAAAATGTTTCATATTTTCTTCCATCTTCAATATTAAACAGCTACACAAAAATCCATGTTTTGATAATTTTTTAAATTAGTTAATTTATTTATTTTTAGAGAGATGGGAAGGGAGGAAGAAAGAGAGAGAGAAACATCAATGTGTGGTTGCCTCTCACGTGGCCCCCACTGAGGACCTGGCCTGCAACCCAGGCATGTGCCCTGACTGGGAATCGAACTGGCGACTCTTGGTTCTCAGCCCGCACTCAATCCACTGAGCTACACCAGCCAGGGCTTGATAATTTTTTTTAAATGCACAGTGATAGGACAGCTGTCGCAATACAATCTAAAAAAAGTGTTTCGAATGAAAGCAAAGACAACTAAGTGCTACTAAAGACATCTTGTGGAGAAAACTAAACGAACTTTTTGGCCAACCAAATACAAATTGCCTTGAGCTATGTTTTCAGAGAATAGCTGGGCTTTTAGATTCACCAACACGGTTTTTATACAATAAAGTGATTTATCAGATTTTGAAGCTGGTCATTGTATTTCTGGATAGTCTTGCCATGCATATGGTCATGAACTGAGCTGGTGCTTGAGAGAAGGAGGAGAAGCATCCTGTAGATTTTGTTCAGGTTTCTTTTGGTATGTACTTTCCTTCCCTCCTTCTGTCTTCCCTTCCTTCCTCCTTCCCTTCCTCCCTCTCTCCTTTCCATTCCCTCCTCTCCTTTATTACACAGGATCAACTGTAAAGTACAATAACTATGAAAACTCAATGGGCTGTTAATCATGCGATATTAAGAAACACATACTTAGTCATGGACAAGTTCTAGTCTCTTCATGTGCCTTCAACAATTCTTATACCTCTTGTTTTTCTTTGACTCATCCTTGGTGTTTTCAGTAAACATTAAGAATTTAGAAATTCCATTCATTCAAAATAATTCTATACTCAGTGTGGTTCACCATCAAATAGGGCAAGTTCATTGTGAAATATATAAAATATATTTCTTAGCATTAATATCTATTTTATATATGGGTGTTACTCAATTCATATTGACTTATGGATCATTTTGTTGCTATATTATAAATCCAGTTAACTATACATCAAATATGCTTTGCAAGGATACAATTATCTATGTAATTCATTATTTCTATGAGCAAAGCAGCAGGAAACATGTATTCTTGTGTTCTGACAACATTTTAGAAAGTTTTTATTCACCTGCAGTGAAGTAAAATTAACAATAATAATATTTATGCCTGGTTATTCATGCCTGCCCAGATGTTAAAAGCTGTAATGTGTGTGATTACTAAGGTAAAGAAGAGTAAATTGCCATTTCAAATTTGTGAGCTCAGTCATTTAAGTAGGTTGTAGAGCTGACTCTGCAAGTATTTGAAGAAGTGTTTAGAGAGAGGTTTTGGTTTATATGCTCTATGCCTCATTGTTTGTTTCTTTGTTCTTTTGTCCCTGGTCAGTGGCCCAATGAAGACATGCCTCAGGTCTTAAAAGTTGCTGTGATCAACTTCTTCCTCCTGAAGGCATGAAGAGGACTGTAAGGCTCTCTAAGACAAAGACTTCAGATAGCAATGGTGTGGTTAATTGTACATTCTCTGAATTGTAGAATATTTGGGTCACTGTGAGGAGCAGCAGACAATGTTATTCACATAGAAAATTTTCATAGAATTATGAAGTCTTCTCTATTCTATTTATTTTTACATGCATTGTGATTCCTGTGTTAGATTTGGGGGATGTCATATTTTCAATACAGTTAATAATGTGCAACACATAAAATATAATTATATACACATGTAGTTAGTGTATAAGTATACATTTATAGTTTGTTTAGTAGTCTCTTCCATTAAACTAGGAGGCACAAAGGGCAGGGCTGTGCCTTTTTTGCTTATCATTGTATTTCCAGATTTCAGAATAGTGCCTATAACACTGTAGGGCTCAATAAATATTTATTAAAAGAAAAATATGAATATATAGTTAAACAGTCCTTGGAAGTTGGTAATAGCAACTTTTAAGTCCTCTTAATCAGAAAATTCAGCTGTTTCACTATGCCATATTATTTAATTCTCAAAAAAGGAAGCCTATATCATTTTTTAAATTTCTTTTTATGTATTGATTTTGAGAGAGAGAGAAAGATTTGTTGTTCCACTAAGTTATGCATTCATTGGTTGATTTCTGTATTTCCATGACCAGGGGTCAAACCTGCAACCTTGGCATATGAGTAATACAGCTCTCTAGCCAGCTGAGCTACCCAGCCAGGGCAAGAAAGCCTATATCTTCATCTGTGTTTTAGTTCTACAAATCTGTGTGTAATTATATAAGTAATAATTTATATAAATCTATATAGCGATATAAATTTGATTTTTTCTTGAGTAGGAGAGAAAAGAAATAGTAGTTAAAAAGACAACGGTTGCTTGAATGATTGTTTTATCATCTCAAGAAAAAATAAGTCTGTGATTTTAAGGGAACTCAAAATCATCAAACAATAGTTTATTAATTAAATAGATTCATTAAAGTGGGACTGCAAAAAGTAGGGCTCACATGGGTTTCACAACCTACTTACATCGTGAATCACATTAACAGCAATTAGCAGTACATTGTGATTTCCCCATTTAAGGAAGAGGTACAAATGGGGAAATAATAAAGGATGAATGGATGATTTAGTTTCATTTTTTTGCCACTGAGATTAAAAAATACAAAACTAAGCCAGAATATTGGAAGCTGAGAAATGCTACCACTCAAGTGGCCTACATTCATATCTCAGCTAATATTAAAAAGACTTTGGGGACATGAGTGGGACACAATTGCCTACATAGAGGAAGCACTAAAGATTTTTAAGGTAAGTTATTTGACATTACAAAGGTTTCATAATTCACATTTCATGTATGTATTCAATTGTCTTCGAATACCTTTTGTCTATTCCATGTGCTTTCCCTCTCTATCCTTGTGGACTGAGTATAAATCCCAGGACCCTCAGTTCCATAGTATTTATTTCAGCCTCCAAATTTATACAGCCTCCAAATTTATATCTTTTTCCAGTTCCCACTGGCTTTTCAACTATAACTGAAAGCTGACTCTAAAGAAAATGAAAAATATTTTACAGTCTTTTCCCCAAGGTAGATATTATCCATTATTCTTCTTTCAAGAATGGTTATATTTTAATTTCATATAGTATATACAACTGGTCCTGAGTAAATACTTTAAAAAAGCTATCCAATTTTACAGATGAGGAAATAAAGTCCAGTAAATGAATTTAATGACTGTTTTACATTATTGTGAGCCATGAAAAGCAAAGACTGGAAATCAAACCTAAGGTATACAAAGAAAATTCATAGATGAATAGAAAGAAGAAACTTGTGAGGAATGCAGCAGATCAGAAGTGAATCATGATTGCTCAGATTTATCAATTTCAACAAAATTAATTTATAATCCATTTGAAACTTCAATCTAAGGGGAATAATAATTTTGCAAGGAGAATGTTGTTGATGGGAGCAGGGGAGCCATGAAGCTGCAGTGACCTGTCCACCATAAGTGAATTTTCACTGTGACAGCCAGAAGGACCTGGTGCCACCAGGGCTATGCTCTATGGTCGTCTGTTTATTCACATGTGAGAAGCTGCTCATTTCAACCTCAGTTCACACCCATAAGTCTGGACAAATGAGCTCATCTAAAACACAAATCTGTTAAAAAGAACAAAAAACTAAAAAGTAATGGGTAGGTCAGCAATATTGGGACAAATCTTAGTGACAGCCCCCACTTAAGGAAACCACAGAAACTGCTAGTGTCAGAAGAGATCTTGTGATTAAGGGCATTGGCAAAAACCCTTTGTTACAACAGTTAATTTAAGACTTGTGCTAGAAAATAGAGTGTATTTATTAAATCATTTAAATCACCAACTAAAAACTCACCTCAAACTGAATTTTGAAGTAACATTATTTAAACATCAGACTACATACAGGTTTACTGTTGTGAGTATGCAAAACACAGAGTTTATCCTTGTGTTATTATTGCATTATTTTTCATACGAACAATTGTAAACCTGCTTTTGCCATACCCTATTTGCACACATAATTTATAATAATTAATAATTTTAATATAATGAAAAGAGAATTATATTTGTTGTTCTATAACTTTCTTTTTTCATTAACATTTTCCACATTTTCCCACATCAATATAATCAGTGACTCTGGACAGTATTGAAAAATAGTTTATTTTATGGAAATAACAATTTATTTAAGTCTCTGTTGAGTGGTATTTGGATAGGTTTAGGGACTTCCCTCCTATAAATAATACTTCAAAGAATAATCAGACTCCATTTCAGTAGTGGTAGAAACATGAGACAAAAATAAATGACCAAATAATTCCATTAAGTAAATAGGAGCCTATAATTCTAAGCACTATATAAAACATTCACTTTTTGTACATAAGCCTTTTAAATGATACTGTTTTCTATGCCAACAGCCTATCTTTAGTAATATTCTTCTTAAACATATTGGACGATTTATATTTGCATCTTCTTCCTATGAAAGTTACTCCCTTGCAATAGTTACTATTAATGGAGATCAAATAAAATTTCCAGCATCCCAGGCCCACAGACCACACCACACAGAGACAAGGAAATTGCTGAGTGCTGGGTCTGGGCAGATGCCACCTTAGACTAACAGATTTCCCCGCCCAACACCCCCCACCACTGCACCAGGGATGTTTAGGGTTGAATACTGACTATTATGTATCTTCTGGGATATAAATAATATACAACTTTAATATCTTTAAAAAATGAATGGTGACTAATTGAAGTCAGAAATTTACTGTATTACACAATATTGGCATCTAATGCATGTCCATATGTGTGTACAGAAGCAAGTCAGACAGGAGAGGGGCGGTGGGGACTGAGAGATTAGACAAAGACACATGTACAGGACCCACAGATACAGACACCAGTATGGTGATGCCCACAGGGAAAGGTTGGGGCAGAGTCAGGGTGCAGATAGGCCTAGGGGAGAGAAATAGGGACATCTGTGACAGTGTCCATGATAAAATAAAAAGTTAAAAATATCTGTTACAGTTTTTTTTTAAAAAATGACATTTACTACTTTTGAAACTTGTGAAGCTTTTTAGTAAAATATTATTCCACTTTCATTGCTTATATTTCAAAGATGAATTCAGAGATTTTATGAAGTCTTTGAAATGATGGATTCTGAAAATATAGAGTCACATATTTAGCTTAATCAAAATAACTTTTGAAATCAAAAGATAAAGGGAAAAAAAGTGGGCAGGTCTAACTTGAAGGAAGCTGAGATATCTTTGGTGAATTGGGTTCTCTTTGGTCAGGTGGGATGATGATGAGAGTGATTTTATTTATTTTGAACTCATATGGACACCAACTCTAAGAGAGAAAGCACAGCCTCTGCTGGCCTGTATCTATGCCACTAATCTAGAGTGTCACTAATTTATTCAACAATGAGTTAATGACTGCTATAGAGGATTATTTTTCCTTCCTGTTAAAACAGAAACTAAAATTAAATGCTTTCTTTTCAGAATCATTAGGACCTTCTTGAGAAGAAAAGAGCCATTGTATCCACATTCAGGTGTTAATCAACTGACATTGACAATGTAATTTCCCTATCTGCAAAACCTGTCTCCCTGTGCTAAATTTTTCCTTAATTGGAATGTCTTTAAAGAACTCAGCTGATAAAAATGTGGACAAGACTAACATTAAAACAATGAAATTGAATAAAGTTTCAGGACTATTCAGGGAGGGCTCAAGCTCCATTCTTCTTACTGTTGAGGTTATTTTCAAGTTGTGAATGCAAAACATTAACTTCTAGTCTTCCAACTGTCCAGAAACTGTCTAGGGTCCTGACCCAGCAGCTTGGTTGGTTAGAGATACACCAAGGTTGCAGGTTTGATCTCCAGCACTAACCAAAAAGCTAAATATTGCTTCAAAACCTGTAGTGTTAGGGAATTCATAATCTCAGAAAGAAACACGCCACACCACTCTCCCAGTGGGAGCATCTGGAAAACAATGAAATAAGGTGGCTCTTTGACATACAAGCCAAATATTTGAGGACAGTTATTATATTTCCAATAATTCTCTTCTTAACTGAGATAAACATCTCCACTTTAATTTCATGTAGCACATGTGGTCATTATATTTGTTAATCTCCTCTTGATAAATTAAATTTTGTCAAGGTCTTTTAATATAGCAACAAGAATGAGATCTTATAACAAGAATTAGTTCTCTGGATAAGATCTAACTGGTACAAAACACAATGCCATTATTACCTGCCTTCTTTATGCTGCTCTGTCACAACCAACAATCCAGGATTGTATTAATTACTAAAAAATAAGGAATTAATTTCCTTCCCCTCCTTTCTCCAGCACCACATTGCAGAACAATTACTAGAACACTGGAGATACTACATCTTATCCCCTTTCTGACTCAGGGCAAAATTGCGCAAGAAAAAGGGGGAGCATGTGAGAAGGAGATCATGCTTAAGGTGCTCAAGGGGGAATACGACTGGCTTGCAAGCAATGTTAAAAGTATTTTAGCAATAGAAAAAATGCAAAATTTTGAAACAAAGCAAATTCTTAAAGGTATTCTTCCACTCTTTCACATTCTACCAAAGAATATAGCTTGCACATATTTCATACACAGTTGATTAAGTCCACAGGCAGGAAAACCAAACTTTTGTCTGTATTGCAACAGTTTCTTTAGTGTTTAAAACTAGGGGTTCATTCAGGTGAATGTAAATATATTGTATCTTCTCATGGGATTTTCTACATGACAACTGACATTGTAGTCAGAAAAGGGTTTCCTGGAAACTCTCCTTAAAACTTGTACTTGTTTTTTTTTCCAGCAATTAATTTCTGGTTAAGAATTCTAGATTATAGAAATTTGCACTAATTTCAGTCAATAAGCCACACACGGCCTTCTCCAAATCAACTGACCTCTTAGCTCAAGTCATATTGAAAACAATCACAATAATTAACTGAAAAATAGATTTATCTTGGAGGTGGAAAAATGCAATAGAAAAAAAACAGTACCATTTAATGCTCAAGAGAAAAGGCTGAGGTAGAAATTACTTCAACTATTGCTCTGTTGAGAGTTGTGTGTTGTTTTATATTTATAATGTTTTCATGCTTCAATAATGTATCATCAAGAGAAGTTATAGAATCATGTTCCTGGGACAATTTTAATAACTTTGAAAATTATACTATTTCATTTAATAATATAATTACATATTATATTATTTAGTTCAAGAGGATGACTGGAGGCCCCATACAGTGTAGCTCCAAACTGCCTCCTCAACCTGTCCTCTGAACATTCCTATAAACACCAATTGTCTGGATAACCTTTAATGGTAATTCTTCTAGAAGGTTCCCAAATTTCTCACTTTCATGGTTATCATCCTGTGTTTTGCTTAAAATGTTCCCATCTAATAACTTTACTGGGGAACTACACTTTCACCTTAAAAGCCATTAAATCTGAGCCCTAGAGCACGGGTTCAAAGCATGACCTTCCCTCCTCTTTATACCTTACAGTGCTTCTTCCTTGGCCTCTTACGATGATATTGTTTGTATTGTGTGTATGTGACCATTGATATGTGTGTTTTATAGTCCTTTCCAAAATGCGAGTATCTCAAGGGCCGGCTTTGCACCTTGTGGTCATAGGCAAAGGGGAGATTAGCATCTGGTGGTCAAGAATAGCTTTGCAGAGACCCTCACTAGTATTTGTTAAAGGGAAGATCCCAGTGTCCTTTTCTACTCTGTGATTCTCTTACTATGCAAAGCCACAAAGAGTTTATTGCAGATCTCTTCCATACAAGGACCTGACATTAATATGTTGTCATGAATTCCACCTTGATATTTGGTATGCCTTTATAGGATTCCCCTTTTGTAACCTTATAAAGAAAAATCAATTCAAAGGTTATTCACTATAAGTTAAGGAGAGCTATATTCATAAAAGGCCAATTCCTAATTATGCAAATGTTACTTATCTTACTCAAAATTTTATATAATAAAACATAGAGTTGATTTGTCAAATTATATGTAGAAGAAAATAAATTTTTGAAAAATTAAAAGCTGATAGCTAAATTGCCCCCAATTTGCACATTCAAGCACAGGCGGAAAAGCATGATTTTTCTGACATAAGTGTAACAGGTCAGTATTTTTCTGACTTAAGTATAATAGGTCAGTATGTATTGGACATTTTGATAATGTTCTTAATAACTGAAACGATGAAAGAATATTTAGGGACTTAGAAGTTTGATTTCTGCATATAGCTTCTGAGCTGTCTATAATGCTTATACATATTTACTCATTTTATAACTCCTATATGTCTCTAATTGTAAGTGAGATACTGTTTTAAGTGCCTTGTACATATTAATTTGATTTGAACAAAACTCCTTTGAGGTTGGTACTATTTTATAGATACATTGAGGCGTTAAGCAACTTGACCCAAAGAACAGAGACAGTAAACAGAACAGCCAGAGTTTGAATTCAGCATGGCTGAATTCTCAACCACAGCCCCAGGAAGAAATTCTTCAGAGAGTGTGTTTCTACAGAATTACAAAAGGGCTGTGATGAACACTGGAATTGAACTTCATTATTATTATCATTATTATTGTTATTACTATTATTATTATTATTCCAAGTGCTCTCGTTGTTTCAAGCCATCCATCCCCATTTGTGCAACCAGCACAGTCTCACTTGAACACAGACACTGAACTGTGTAAAATGCTGGGACAGACATTCAGGCTCAAACCTGTTCTGCCTGCATTGGAGCAGAAATCTGTGACCTTGTTCTAGTTATTACCATTATCATGGAATCCCTTTCCCACTTAACATTGAGATTGGTATTAACTCAACTCTTTATTTCAAGGTTATTATAAGAATAATATATTTTAGCATTTTAATGAATAGAGTACTCTAAAAATACAAGACACCATTAAAGGGAAAAGGGTGAGGGAAAATATGTCCTTGCCGACATGGTGATTGGTGAATAGTATTAAAGCTATCTGCCCATCCTCTTCAAGGTCTGTTAGATGAAGGCCTGGTAACCAGCTTGCCGAGTTGTGAGGTGAGACATACCACAGAAATTTTGGGTCAGAAAATCATTGTGGAGAATAATGTAGTTCTACCTTCATAGTTGAATAGTTAATAGAAGCTCCCCCTATTGGCCAGAGCATGTTCTGGGATGCACCCCGATTTATCCATTGCCTGTGGAGCCAGAGCCATTGATTGAAAGAGGTGAGCTGACACAAACACCATCTGCCTTTGTGAAAATGTTTGGTTGCTACTGTGTCAATGAGTAACAGAAATACCTTCTGTACTCAATTGCTGTCTGTGATATGGATAAAGCAATTAGGGTCTGATTTCTCAATTAAAATTTTAGCAGATAAAGACAATGTGGGGTTTACCAAAATGCTATGGAAAGGAGGTGCTGATTATTACTTGAAATTTGCTCTAATTTCTAAGGATTAGTACTTAGGAAAACACCTTTATCTCAGTTCTGTCTTTTGCTGAAGACTAAAATTGTGTTCTGCATGCTTTATTTCCCAAACCTTGATTAAAATAAAATAAACACAACAATAAATATCAATTGTTGTTCATTTAAAATCATAGTTTGTAAATTTTACACATTGAAAAAAAATTAAATATATTCTGAAAGTCTGAAAATAATTCTGCCTGAATTCTCTCTCATTATATGCCTCATTATGTGTTACTACTGTCCTTTAAATAATATGAAATACAAAACTTGGCTTCACATAAACACTTTGATATGTGTTGGACAATTTATTGTCTTAGAGTACAAAGTTACCTTGAGGTGTCAACCAGTTTTCCTATGGCTTCAGGGACTGTGGCCAAATAAACCTTCACACACAATGACATCTACTTGCAGCTCCTTGAGAAAGGATTCATGCCTTCTGTTATGTTTTAGTAACCTTTACATTTTATCTAATAATTCCTAATAACAAATAGCATGATTCTAGCACATTCCAAGTGCCCCAAGCTTTGTTAATTAGTTTACCTACTTTATTAATATTACATTCTACAATAGTTACTAAAAGTTCTAAGAAATACATTTTAACTTAACAAAATACTTATTTTTTAATAAATACTTTTTTATTATTCATTTTATTGCATCTCTTTTCCATTACCACTTAGTCCCCTCACACCACCCTCCCAGCTGAAGTCACCACACTGTTGTCCATGTCCATGACTCCTTTTTCTTGTGTGCTGGATCCCTCACACCCTAACACCCCATTTAGCTGTCACCCTGCTGTCCGTCTATGAGTTTGTCTATATCTTGCTGATTAGTTCAGTTTGTTCATTAGATTCTACACATGAGTGAAATCATATGGTGTTTGTCTTTCTCTGACTGGCTTATTTCACTTAATATAATGTTCTTCAGGTCCATCCATACTGTCACAAAGGGTAAAACTTTCTTCTTTTTCATAGCTGAGTAGCATTCCATTGTGTAAATGTACCATAGTTTGTTTTTTATTACACACTCACCTACTGATGAACACTTGGGTTGCTTCCATAATTTGGTGACTGTAAATCATGCTGTAATGAATATAGGGGCGCTTATGTTCTTTCAAATTAGTGTTTTGGGCTCCTTCAGATATATTTCCAGGATCAGGATTGCTGGGTCAAAAGTCAGATCCATTTTTAATTTTTTGAGGTAACTCCATACTGCTAACCACAGTGGCTGCACCCATCTGCATTCCCACCAACAGTGCAGAAGGGTTCCCCTTTCTCCATGTCCTTGCCAGCACTTGTTGTTTGTTGATTTGTAGACTATAGACATTTGACATGTATGAGATGATATCACATGGTTGTTTTTATTTGCATTTCTCTGATGGTTAGTGACATTGACCATCATTTCATATGTCTACTGACCATCTATATGGTCTCTTTGGATACATGTCTATTCAGGTCCTTTGACCATTTTTTAATTGGGTTGTTTGTTTTTTTGGTGTTGAGTATTGTAAGTTCTTTATATATTTTGGATATTAACACTTTATCAGATATATCAGTGAATGTCAGAATAAATTCCACTGGACAATGGTGTATGATCTTTTTGATGCATTGCTATACTCAGTTTGCTAATATTTAGTTAAGGATATTAGCATGTATGTTCATCAGGCATATTGGCCTATAATTTGTTTTTCTTTGTAGTGTCTTCATCTGGTTTCAGAGTTAGGATAATGCTGGCTTTGTACTAGTTTGGGAGCCTTCCCTTCACTTCAATTTTATGAAATATTTTGGGAAGGAGAGGTGTTCTTGCAACATTTGGTAAAATTCAAACATTGCAAAGCTATCCAGTCCAGGGTTTTGTTTGTTGGGAGTTTTTTGATTATTGTTTCAATTTCACTAGGTGTAATCTGTCTATTCAGATTCTCTGATTCTTCCTGATTTAGTTTTGAAAGGTTGTATACTTATCATTTTTTAGAATCTATTTTATTTATTTCTACTTTGAGCTTTATTATTTCCTTCCTTCTCTTCACTATGGGCTCTGTTTTTCTTTTTCTATTTCCTTTATCTATATCATTTATTTGTGCTCTTTCTTGTTTTTTGATATAGGCTTGTAATGCTTTGAATTTCCCTGTTAGGATTGCTTTCCTAGTGTTCCATAGATCTCGGATTGTTGCATCCTCGTTTTTGTATGTTTCAAGGTATCTTTTGATTTTTTTCCTTGATCTCAACATTGACCCATTTGTTGTTTAATAACATGTTATTTAGCTTCCATGCCTCTGCATGTTTTTCAGGCTTCTTCTTGTGATTGATTTTTAGTTTCATAGCATTATGGTCAGAGAAGATGCTTGATATGATTTCAATCTTCTTAAGTTTATTGAGACTGGTTTTGTGTCCTAATATGTGTTGTATCCTAGAAAACATTCCACAGACACTTGAAAAGTATGTACATTCTGCTGTTCTGGTATGTCTAGTGTGTCATTTAAGGCTGTTGTCTTCTTGTTGATTTTTTGTTTGGAAGATTTGTCCATTGAAGTCAAAGGAGTGTAAAGTCCCTGACTATGACTGTGTATCTGTCGATCTCTTCCTCTATTCCATCAAGGTTTGCTTTACAAATTTGGGTGCCTCTATTTTGGGTATGTAAATGTTTCCTAGGATTATATCCTTTGTTGGATTGTTCCCTTTGTTATTAAGTAGTGTTCTTCTTTGTCTCTTGCTATAGTCTGGGTATTAAAGTCTATATCATTGGATATAAATACAGCTTTTTCCCCTTATCATCTGCATGAAATATCTTTTTCCATCCGTTTACTTTGGTCTTTGTATATCTTTCGATCTGAGGTGTGTCTCTTGGAGGCAGTATATATATTATATATATACATGGGTTATATATATATATATATATATTACTTATATACATATGTATCTTATTTTCTTATCCATTCAGCTACCCTAAATCTTTTTGTTGGAGGATTTAAGCCACTTACATTTTAGATGATTATTGATAGATAGGTACATAGTGCCATTTTATTGTTATGCCACTTTCCTCTATTTCTTTTCTTCTATCTTTTTTTCTTCTTCTTCTTAAACCAAGTCCTTTAACATTTGTTGCAGTACCGTTTTGGTGTTAATAAACTCCTTTAGTTTTTTCTTGTCTGGGAAGCTCCTTATTTCTCTGATTTTAAATGATAGCTTTTTTTGGTTTGTAGGTCCTTGTTTTTCGTCACCTTGAATATTTCATTCCGCTCCCTTCTTGCATGAAATGTTCCTTTTGAGACAGTCTAATTGGTGCTCCTTTGTAGGTAACTACCTGCTTTTCTCTTGTGGCTTTTAAGAATGTCCCCTTGTCTTTAAGCCTTGCCAATTTAATTATGATGTGTCTCCATGTGGGCCTTTTTGGGTCCAATTTGTTTGACACTCTCTGAACCTCCTGAACTTGTGTGTCTTTTTCCTTCAACAGATTAGGGAGGTTTTTAATCATTATTTCTTCAAAACAGTTCTTGATCCCTTGCTTATTCTCTTCTTCTTCTGGTAGCCCCATATGCAGATGTTGTTATGCTTAATTTTGTTCCAAAGATTTCTTAATCTCTTCTCATTCTTTTTAATTCTTTTCTCCTTCTGCTGCTCTGCTAATGTGTTTTTTTCTACCTTGTCTCCAAATCATTGATTTGATTCTCTGCTTCATCTAACCTACTGTTCATTCCTTCCAGTGTATTATTTATTTCAGATATTGCATTCTTTATTTCTGACTGTACTTTTTATGATTTCCTTATCTTTTTTCATGCTGTTGAGTAGCCTTATAATTGTTACTCTAAACTTTCTATCTGATAAATTGCTTGCCTCCACTTCATCTAATTCTTCTGGAGAATTCTCTTGTCCTTTCATTTGGGACCTGTTTCTTTGTTTCACCATTTTGGCGGCCTTTTTGTAATTGTCGCTATTAAACTGATCTTCAAAGACTTGTGCAGACCTATATTAGGCCCCCTCTTGTGACAGGCCCTGAGCAACCTGTTTGTAACTAGCAGCCATCCACAGCCTTTGGTTCCCTCTGCTTGGCCTGTTTGTTTGCAGAAAAAAGCAGGCTCCACACCAATGCTGGATTCTACCAGCACCAACCCTGGAAGGATCAGCTAAAGTCTCAGGGCTACCAGAGATCCATCTCTGCTTGCATGCTATCTGTTAGGCTTAAAGAGTGGAAGTGTACCAGCTGTACTCTTCAGTAGCAGGGCTTAAGCACCACATAGTGGGGAAGAGTAATTCCTGTGGGTAGGTTTATTGCTTCCCCTCAGTCAGATGCCCCTTGAAGGGGAGTGTTCTGCCTGAGAAGGATGGCTCCTGCAGTTTGGGGGATGACTTTGCACAGGGATACTGGCAGGTGGCCATTCAGTTCTTTGCCCAGAGCCACCAGCTCCAGATTATTCTCAAGTTGTCTCTAGTCCATTCTGCTCTCCCTCATCCCACACCCAGGGTAAGTGGCTACATAGGAAATTTTATGCATTGGCCCTTTAAGAGGCTCTCTGCATCTCTAGCCATTTCTCCCTGGTGGAGAGAAACCCTGCTGCTTATCACAGCTATATATTATTTGGGTTCCTGTTCCTGTTCTGGTGCCCTAGGACCAGGGAGCCCAGCTTGAGGTTTAGACCCCACATTTTTCAGAGGGACCCCCCTTGAACACTGAAATATCTCTCCAGGACTTTAGCTGATGCCTGTGGAAGTCCAGCCAGCCCTGTCACACCTCCTCTGCAATCCCTATAAGTCATATTGTGGTGACGTGGTTTCTTCCATCTATGCATGGTTATAAGGTTTCTCTCCAGCTAGTGTTCAGTTGGTTATTCAAGATTATGTTTTTGTAATTTAGTTGTAATTCCAGTTTGGGCCTGGGAAGAGGTTAGTGTGGGTTCCACTTACTCTTCTGCCATTTTTTGTCCATTCTCATTAAATTCTTAATGCTTCATCACTTCTTTATCACTCTATCTTTGTGTAATTAATGGTAAGAAGACAGATAACAGCAAATTCTCTGTTATTCATCCAATAGGCTTTCACTTTCTATTATATCCACTTCCATTAATATCCATTATAGTGATATTAATCATTTTCCCACTTTCTACATTTATCTACCTTTCTTAGGCTTTCTTTATCTAGTTTTCTGTCTGTTCCATACTGTAGATGTTCTAGAGCCAGTATCTAAGGTTTCTTTGATTAAATCCCTACTCCCCCTCTTACTGGTTTTAATTTTAGAGGATAGCTTTTTTCTCATAGTTTTTATCAATCAAACTGGGCTTTATATAGGCCTCTTTTAACTTTCTCCTCTTAAAAAATTTATAGACTTATATAATAATTATGTGAAAATAAAGGAGATATAGTCTTCAAAAATAATTTTTAAAAATTAATGAGTTAACAATCTCATCATTTGCTCTCCAACAAATCAAGTAACTATAATTCCAGATCTACATTATTATAATTAAGAAACTATAAGCTTATTAAACTTTTTCATCATAAATTCACTACAATAAACTAACTTTTCCTATGCAATCCTTATGATATGAACGGTTCTCAATAAATCTTATCACAACCATTTAGCTTTAAGAATTTAGTCTAAAGAGAGAATGATGAAAGTACACAAAATATAGTTATCAGAGTGTTAATTAATGTTTATAATAGGTATATTTATATGTTTATAAACATATGTATATATTTATAATAGAGTAAATTTGCAAAGAACTTAATTATCAAAAAAGGGGCTGGTTGAAAAAGTGATGGTAAATGATAGGATGATAGTCTGACATTTTAAATGTCAGGAAAGGATTTGTAATGAATATAAATATATTAATTTTATAGTGAAAAAAACAAAAGGATCATCAAAGAATATTAAGTACGTGCAGTATAAATTTCACACATATATGTTTACATATATACATGCATGTACACAATTTTATATCAAGGGCTCAACTTAAATTATTATCACACTTTATATGACTCTATGTGGCTATAAATCCATACTTGATAGATCAACAAACAAATGATAGAAGAAAGGATAAAAGTCTACATAAAGTAAGATTAGAATCTTTTAAAAGATCTGATTTATTTACTTTAAGAGAGAGGGGAAGGAAGGGAAAAAGAGAGGAAGAAAAACATCAATGCTAATTGATCGCCTCTCACATGTCCCCCAACAGGCACCTGGCCCACAACTCAGCCATGTGCCCTGACTGGGAATCGAAAGAGGCAACCTTTAGGTTTGCAGGCTAGCACTCAATCCATGGAGCCACACCATCCAGGGTGGAAGATTATAATTTTTATTTAATTTGCTTTTATTTCTTAAATTTTCTTCTTTATTACTTTTGTAATGAAAAAATAAATAAATTCTATACTAAATAATCACTAGTTGCAAGACAAAACCAGTGTGCACTGTTAACTTTTATTCCTGTTAGTAGCATTCAGCAACTCAAACTACATATAACAACTTTTTCATTTTCTTGTTTCTATTGTTATCATAGAAAGAGCATTCTGCTCAAACTGTAGCAACATACATATCAAGTTCCCTAAAATGACAAAATGTTAACACCTTCCATTATTTCTTACAAAATAATGTTTTGTTTATTTATTTATTTTTTGGTAACCTGCTCTGTTTTAGATATCATTGATTAAAGTATAATTAAATCAATTTAAAAAACAAAAAATAGGTATAATTTTCAGAATAAAAGTAAAGATCATGCTGAAAATCAAGGAAGATAAAACCAAGTAACATTACGACATATTTTAAAGACTGTCATGTATGTTTTAACTATTTTATAAGGGTTTTTAAAACTGATGTTCAAGTACAGTTTCTGCCTTTCCCCCCACCCCTAATTGTGAGTTGCCTGCAGACTTCTTCTTCATAAAAGTGCTCAATACAGAAGAGAACATTTTTCTAGAGATTAATGCTAAACTTGCACTTACCAAATCACTTTAATATAATAATTTTCCTTTTCATAAATGCATAAAGTTGCCCATTTGGCTGTGGCACAACCAACTTCATGCCATTTCATTTAAAATCTAAATGAAAGAACAACTTTTTGTCATTTTCCATTTTGACTTTTCTAGTTTTTAATGTATTTGTCTAATATAAACAGAAAATAATCAACTTTTTAAAGAGAGTTTTTACTTTTCCTCCCTTATTACAAATTATATTGAAGCTAGTAACCTAAAAATATATCTGTATATTTATCAACCTTTTGCATTGCTAATAAACATTGTTAAAAATGAAATAAGAAGAAAAGTAACTAATATTTCATGATAGATTATAAAACTAACCACAAATTCTTCACTTCTTGCATCCTCACCTTTGCAATACAGAGTGGCAGATCAGAACCATTGAAGTGTTCTTAGCTAAGGTGATACAAGCTGAGATTTGAGAAGAGCTTGTAATTGGGTCTTGATCTTTTTTAATGCTCTTGGGACCTTTCCACCACCACTGTGTAAGGAAGCTTGATCTCACAGAGACAGCCATCCCAGCTGAGCCATCTTATACTATCTAGCACCAGTCAACCAGAACACATTCACAGAATTGTGAGATAGATGCTTATTTAAATCTATTAAATTTGTGATTATTTCTTAAGCTGACTTAACAATATGGAGTCTGTCTGGAAAAAGTCCAGCCGTTGTTAATATAATGAGAAATGTTTGCACAACATCAATGCAACCTGGAAGTCAAGGTTACCAAGGAGTGCACATGCATGAACATTGATGCCTTGACTGTACTAGTCAGTGGGGATGGTAGATGCTGTTGTGAGAGCAAGTGTACTGTGTGGCCGTCTCATTCAATATAACTGAGCAAGTAGAGCAATGAATCTGCATCAGATTTTGAGTAAAGCTTGAACTTTCCTCCTTGGAAACTATTCAGATGATTCAGAAGGCTTTCAGAAACAGTGCAATGAGTAGAGCACAAATAAAAGTGTGGCATAAATGCTTTAAGGATGGCCAAGAATCTGTTGAAAGTGATCCATATTCTGGAAGGCCTGCAACAAGCAGAACACCTGAGAATGTTGAACATGCACTGTCTACAGTCAGGCAAGATCAGATAAGTGTGTGAGGTCCCAGGTACCTATTTTGAAAGGGACTGAGTACAATGCCCTGTTTACAATGTTTCGTGTATCTTCTTCAGTAAATGTCTCTATTTTACACAGTACATGGCTGAGTACTTTCTGGACAGACCTTGTATACATCCACTTTCACTTCATTCATGAATGTATGTATCCCCTATCAATATGAAAAGTATATGCTCGAGAAAAAAGAAAACGGCTAAAACATCAACTTTAAAAAATGTGTTACTTTATCTTTTTTTTTACAAATAAAAGGTTTACTATAAATTGTCTCTAATCTTTCTTCTGAGAAAGAGAGGATTTGTGTACTTGATATTTTCTAAGGTTCTTTGATGTTCTATATATTCTTTTTGAAGTTAATATATAATTGTTAGGGCTTGGAATTGCAAGATAACACATTATAGGCATGCTAATTTACAATAAAATGAAAATATTTTTCAGTTCATAAGCTAAGAGTTTATAAGCTATGTTATAGAAATATTTATATATTAAAAACAAAATTACTTTTCTATAACGTATACAAAATAAAGAGAAAAATTTTCCCTTAACTCTGTCATTGTAACTGTACAATCTGATTTGTATGTATGGAGACTTATTTAGTCCTTCTTATTATTAGAAAGTAAGTAAATATAACTCTGAAAATAAATCCTTTGACTCTAGTTAACTGAGAAATTTCTTAGCAATCATGGCTAGCAGATTTCGAGAAAATATTCTAGTCTATTTGGAATATCTTTCATTATGATAATCTCTAAAATTATGGGTTCAGTTATGAGTTAGTCTTCCTTAGTCCAAGAAATAATCTTAAGGAGAAAAAACTGACATAATTTCACTTAATATGTAAATAATTTTAACAAATAAAATGTACCAGATTTCTCATTTGATAACAAAAATTTGGAAATCTAAAAAATAGCTTCACTCTACCCAATAGGTCTACTTAAGGCTTGTTAACTTAAATCTGATATTTTGTGATCATTGACAAGAAGTCTTTTAGACAGGGTCAGCCTCTGTTGCACTACTTGAGATTCCATACACTGGTCATCTTCTAAAACTAAACATGAATATGACAATTCATGGGGCAAGATATACAGAGTAACTCATTATATTTTAATTATTATGAGAGAATTTATGTTTATGGTTTAAATTTAACCAATTTCTCATAAAATAATGAAAGCAAAAGGACAAATTAACTGTGATGAGATTCGAAGAACATAAATTCATGAAGAAAAGAGATATCAATACCAAGAGGGAAATAAGTTTGGATGCAATATAATAAATAGAAATTAAGAGAAGATAGAACAGAATAAAGCAACTTCATATCTCTTATTTTTTTCAAATGGAAAGAAAACCTGATCAAAAGCTAGTGCAACTACAGAGAAAATAAAGAGGAAGAATTTTAAAGGAAATGACATCCTGACTTTATTACGCTGTTCTGAATTATTCTTAACAATATAGATGCTTTAAATTTTCTTCTAAAAGTGATGCAGTGTTTTAAATTACTACCAAATTCCAATGTTTACATCCTTGGTGTTCAGACTGATAATTTTAAGAGGTTAAGTTTATTATATATATTATTGAAATACCTAAGGGAGTAATCTAACATAGCTTATTCTTAATGAAACACAAGTTTAGCATTTATGTTATTTTTTTCTGAATCATAATGACATTATAATTCCATCTTAAAAGAAAAACCTCCTGTGACCCAATTTCCCATTTTAGTTACTATCTTCTCTCCTAATCTCTAAATAAGTGGGGAGGGACCCAAAAATCCCAGAATTATCTTCTCAAGGGTGGACCTCTTGTAGTACAGGCTCCCCACTAGATGAGTGTTTTTAAGAACTTATCTATATCAGTGTACCCACTGATGTTGTGAGTGACTGTATTCAGCTCCAATAATTTTTTTGAAGACTCCTTCAACACATTTGCCCATTTCATGATGGGTGAGTTGTGACTGCACATGCTCACACTGCACTAGATGTTCAGCAGCTTTTGACCAAAAATGCATGACCTCCATGCCCCACCCTCCCTAACTCACCCAATCTTACCCTGAACAACTTTTTTTCCCATGGATGAAAAAATTTCTGAAGTGGAAACTTTTGCCAATATATGGAAGAGGTGAAACAAAAAATGACAGAAACACTAAAAAGCATCAGGATATCAATGGATTCAAAAACTGTTTTGAGAGGGGGGAAAAAAGCATCTTGGTAGATGCATTGCATCAAATGGAGAGTACTTTGAAGGTGACTAAAGTTTAAACATATAAGAATAAACACATAAGTTCCATAAATAAGTTCCATTTTGGGGTTCCCCCTCATACAATGAAGTTATCTCTGTTCCACTCTAGGTTCAAATACCAACTTTTCCATCTTTGCTAATATTACTATCTAAAAATATACTTCTTCTTAATCTACCTCATACTTTTCTCTATTTTTCTTATAGAACTAACTATAATTGTTATAGTTTATTTTCTATTCCCCATTTGACTGGAATATCCATGAAGGCAAAGTCTATTGTTTTAATGGTTATATACTCAATGCCAAGAGTGTCTGGCATATAGTATACACTCAATAAATATTTGATGAATGAATGGATAAACTAATACATTGATGAATATTTATTATAGCCATTTTAAAGTTGAAGAACTTTTTTAGAACAGTTTAAAGTTCATAGCAAGATAAGGATGTAGTAGAGATTTTCCATATGGTCCTCGACCTAACATATACATAACCTCCCCCAACATCAATACTTCCCACAAGATTGGTGCATTTCTTACAGTTGATAAACCTACATTGACACATCATAATTATCCTAAGTCTGTAGTTTACATTAGGATTCACTCTTGGTGTTGTACACTGTATGGGTCTGGACAATGTATAATGACATGAATCCATCATTATAACAGCATACATAGTATTTTCACAGCCTAAACTCCTTTGCGCTCTGCTGGTGTTATTTTTAATTTCCAAGTCCACTTGTTCATTATGGTACATAAGAAAATGATTAACTTTTGTATATCAACTTTGAATCCTATAGCCTTTCTAAAATTTCTTATTAGTCCCAGAATTTTTTTAGTTGATTCTTCAGGATTTCCTTCTATATGGATGATCATGTTATCTATAAACAGACTGTTTTATTTCTTCTTTCCCAAACTGTAAATCTTTTATTTCATGTTCTTGTCTTATTGCATTAGCTAGTACTTCCAGTACAATGTTGAAAATAACTGTTTACAGGGAGCATCCTTGTATTGTTTCTGATCCAAGTGGGAAAACTTCAAGTTTCTCACAATTATGATTTTGGCCATAGTTTTTTTGTAGATATTCTTTACCACATTGAGGAATTTCCCTGGTATTCTTAGCCACCTTTTAAAATTTACTCTGATACTTCCATATCTATACTACAACCCATCTTTTTGTCCAAAATTCCAACAAAACTGACCTTGGTAAAGTCATCCATAAGTCATATGTAATCAATGTAAATGTTATGTTGATTAACTTTTCTGCAGTATTTGACATTGCTGATTATTCATTTCTTGGCACACTGTTTATCCTTAAATTTTATGGTGCCATGCTCTCCTGGTTGTTCTTCTATTTCCCTGATCTCTCCTTCTGAGATTCCCCTATAGAACTAACTTATTCTACCTACTTCTTAATTATTGATGAACCTCTTTCATCAGTTTCCATTTCTAGATCCTCTCATCTCTTCAGAAGTTTCTGTTCTTCTGCGGAGATCCACACATTTCCTAAGCACTGATGACTATCTGTATAATTGTGGCTTACACATGTATGTCTAACTTCTTAACTAATACTTAACTAATTTCCTCAAACTCAGTATGTGAAATAATCAACTCATTTTTTTGCCTCATAATCCAGTGTATCCTCTATTTGCACTATCTCAGTAAATGATACCAAGTTGCTCAGGTCAGACACTGGTGAAGTTTCTTCTTCATACTTTACTTTCTTTAAACTCCTTCTATTCAACTGCTCCATCAATTACCAATAATTATCTACTATTGGTAATACTATAAATATTTACTGACTATTTCCTCTCCATTCTCTTTCTTGCTACACTGATTCAGGCCGAGATCATCATGTCTGACCAGATGTTCTGCAATAACATTTTAATTGTCTGCTTGCCTTAATCTGGTCTATTTTTTTTTTTCATATTACAAAGACAGAGACCTTCTAAAAGTGAAAATCATCTCCATTTTTCTCAGCGTAAGTACAACTTCCTTCACATGATTGCAAGATTGCAGAATCTGTCATCACCACCACCTCTAGACTCATTGCTGGCCACCATGTCTCTCCCTTTCAAGGTCTAGTCACAATGAATTTCTTTCAGCTCATGGAATCATGACTTTTCTTATCTGTGGCTATTTAAGCAATTATTTCCTCTGTCTTCAATACGTTTATTCTTATCTCTGGCTATTTAAGCAATTATTTCCTCTGTGTTGAATCCCTTTCTGCCTGCTGGATTGAAATGATCTTCAAAAATTATCAAGATATAATTTTTCAGGTTGGCATGAATTTCCTGATACCTAGGTTAAGACTGGACACTTGCTCTACATTCCTTTGGCTCCCTATACTTCTCCTATCATGGCATGCATCATACTTATTTATTAATTTATCCTATATCCTAGCTAGAGAGAAATTTCTGCAAATCTGCTTACCATTGCATTCTACCATTTAGGTAACTATTTCTTAGTCAGTACTCAATCAATATTTAAAAATCAATGAAAACCAAGATTTTATATTTTAAAAAAGTGAATCACTTATTTTCTTCTCTTTGGCTGCATTAAGAAACAATGTATTTGTTTTATAAAATTTATATTTATTATTAGTTTATTGCATTACTTTTATAAACTACAGAAAATTATGTCATGAAACTTGAACAATTTATTAATTCCCAAAATTTTTATATGTGTACTCGAGAATATTCACTAGTAATAGAATTTTCTCTATGAAATAAATGTGTAACATTTGGCTCCAAATTACACAGTACTATTCAGGAATGTGAAGTGGTAATTGGGAAGTAATTTGGGGCTTAACTGCATGGTTGTCTGGAGAAAAGTCCCCTGGAAAAGGAGTTAGCATCACGTGCACATCTGTGCAAACAGTTGTTAATGTGGCCAATGTCTTCAACTCTGAAGATGTGAAGTGCTGTTCTTTTTTCTTTCCTTTGCTCAAAGATATGTTTTCCTATTGCTTTTAATGGACATCAGAAGTGAGTCTTAATAACACGAATAGACTAAGAACATTGGGATTTGGAGATAGGTTTGTATAAGAGGGATGTGTGATAGAGAAAGAGATAGAGAGTGAAAGAGGGAGAGAGAGAGACAGATAGAGGTGAAAGATGGATATTGGACTATGCAGGCAGGTCAAGAATTAAGTCAAAGTAAAGCAATGTTGTCTAGCAAATGAAGTTCACAGATCTGAGCAAGTCAGTGTCTTCAAGCTTTCGCACATAATATAGGAATGTAGGTAATGTGAGAATTGATTGCAGATGTGGTAAAGTGTTTCATACTTTTCTGACACTAGTTGCTTTGAGAGGAAAGAAATGATAAAATTGGATGAGAATCTCTTTCGAAATAAGTAGTATCCAGAACTTAAAACAAGGCTACTACCAAATAATAAAGTTTGAGGTAAAATCAAAAGCAATTTGTACCTCTAAGAGTAGCATATATGCTTTTTATTGTTGTTCAGTTACAGTTGTCCCAACATTTTCCCCATTGCTCTCCCCTACCCCATGCCCCCACTCCCACAGTCAGTCCCCATCACTGTCCATGCCAATGTGTCCTCTATTCATGTTCCTTTGTTTGCCTTTTCCCCTTCTTTCCCCCCTTATCCCCCTTCCCCTCTGGTCACTATTAGTTTGTTCTTTATTTCCAAGTCTCTGGTTCTATTTTGCTCACTGGTTCGTTTTGTTGATTAAGTTCCACTTACAGATGAGGTCACATGGTGTTTATCTCTTACCTCCTATAGCTGCTAATAGTGTCCTTCTTCTGGTAAAATGTTGAATAAGGAATACTGTTTGAAAATATGGCTGAAAATACTCAAGTATTTATTTTAAAAGTGAACAAATATACTGTTCATTTTAGTTATTTAAATACACTTTATTCTTCAGTTATATATGTCATTCTTAAAAAGTAGCCAAAAATGTTATATATTACAAATCTAAGGCACTGACACATTTGGGGTTAATGGGCTTAAAATGTAACACAAAATTTTTATTCTATTCATACATTCCTGTTAGAAATATTTATGTCTATAATTTTCCTCAGACCTATAGACTTTCCTAAGGATATGATTCTCATATTAAACTCTGAAACTCACTGTACATATTTGGAGACTGGATCAAAATGGTTACAACAGTTTTATTTCTATGGCATTGTATCAAACTCTCTAAAATAGCAGCAAGTTAATAAAAGCCTTGAAAGAGGATTATCTTTAAAATGAATTAATGAACAAGGTACTTTCCAGAAATCATATAATTAACTTTTTTTAGATGTAATACATACATACTAATGTAATATTTATGAAATACAAGAAAAAGCTATGTAAAAATAAATCACACTAAAATCTAATAACTTGTGGCCAAAATCAGCAGTTAATGGTTTTATTTAGTTTTTTTTTCATTCATTAAACCAATAATGATTGGGTTCTATATGCATAAATGTTTTTCTTTTAGATAATATTACTTTTCTTCTTCAAAACTATATTTCAAAAGTCATCAAAATCTCCAAGTTTCCCAAAGTTTATGCTAGTTGAGAGAAGTTCTAATCAAAAACATGTTTGGTTTTCCTGTATCAAGCAAATATAATCTACTTCTTATTCTTCTTGGTACTGCTTTGAAAAAACAATGTAGCAATCTGTTAAAACTTAATCATGGTATTATTTTTAATCACAGGGAAAAATCTCTATATAAATTTAGATAGTGTTAAATGATAGAAAGTACAGCTATTTCCTTAATCGGGACTTGTTTGGAATTTATGGAAGTTACCTGAATCATAATTATGCATGCCAATTAAGTACTTCACAGATGAAAAAGAAACATTTTAAAATGCGATCAATGGCTATTTAGTATCTGCAAAGTTTTTTGAGAAAACTTTGAGGAACAATATAACTGGAATGCTGTATTGTCTTCCTTCATATATGTATGGTCTTAGAAAACTAAAAAATTAGAACATCTATAAAATACTGATGAATATTACCTGTCGCTAAAGGAAGTTCTGCTTTATTTAGAGTGATTATGTTAATTTAAATAAACTGACTTAGGGATTATTTTCCACTGCAAATAAAAATTTGAATGAATATATTAATATTAAAGAGAAGAGAAATTTATTAAATTTCACTAGTATGTGTAAGTGCTACTCAGTAAAACATTTTTAAATTATTTATTGAGAACACTACTAATAACAATAAAATTTAAATATAAAATGGAAATGATAAAATTGAGGGTTCTGAAGAGAAATAAATTGATTAGCAACATACAGCAATCTTATACAGAATACCCACAATGCACCACAGCTAAAATTGTCAGTCATTCATTTCAAGGGAATAACTACTGAAATGCTTAAATCTTGCACTTACCAACCTCCACAACACTAGAACAGTTGGGGTCTGTGAAGCCATCCGGGCACTCACAGGTAAAGGAATCTTCAGACAATCCTGACAGACAGATACCTCCATTTTCACATGGATTGGGATCACAAATATCACCTGAGGAGTAAAGAAACAGATTTTGATGTTTTTTTTGTCTTAACACTAAAGTGTACTATTTCACATACCCTACTCATCTTTCTTTGGTAAAGTGACCATACAATTTAGATTTACAGACAAAGTATGTGCTTTTAAGACAGATGGTATTTAACATGGCCAAAATTAAATTTTTAAGTTTAAACAGTTCATGCTGAATTGCATAATAAAAGCTAATAGCTCAGTTTGGGGGTCCTTCATTACATGTAAATAAAATGCTATGTATTTTTTAAATATTAACTGAAATATCTATGGTAGAACTGGTTTGTTAATTACCCCAATAAATAACCTTTCAATATCCACACACTTGGCTCTGTAACTTTCAAGTTCCTCCAAGTGAATTTATTTCAAGATCCCTGGAATCTGGGCTTGTTCCTGTGATTTGCTTTGGCCAATAGGACGTCAGCATACTTGAAGCCTATGATTTCACTCATATGTGGAATCTAGTGAACCAAGTGAACTAATGAGGAAAATGGGGACAAGCTCACAGGTGGAGAGCAGGATGATGGCTAAGGTGGGAAGGTGAGGGGGGAGGCATTGAGCAAAAAGAAAAAGAACTCATGGACATGGGCAACAGCGTGGTGATTGCTGGGGGAAATAGGGTATAAGGGGACTAAATGTTAATAAAAAATGCAATAAAGAAACTACTGAATTTAAAAAGAAGAAGAAATAGCATTTGAGCATTTTCACTTCCTCTCTTGGACCCCTCCCATGTCACTAAAATAGGTTCTGGCTAGTTTTCTTGAGAGAAGTAAGACAAACAGGTAAGGATAAGATAAAAACTGCTGCCGAGAAATAAGTTGTACTGTGACAAAGACCTAAAATATGTGGCCTTGGCTTTGGTACTGGGTAGCAAATGAAGTGTGGGAAGGCACAGAGAGAATAGGTACAGCAAGGTAGAAGAATGAATGGCTCTCCATGTGACGAAGAGAGAAGCAGTTGGCAAAGCTGTCACCTGAGGAAACTTCAGTAGAAGAAAAGGTACTTAATGAACTTTTGTATACAAGTAATGAGATTTCCAGGCAGAATGGGAAAGTGTCAGCTGGCTCTTACTAGCTTCACTTGATAAGGTACTATAAGAAGGAAATATGCTAAATAAAAACCTGATGAGTCTGAAGGTAAGAAAAAGAATGTGGAAGAACCAGGACTTGTCCCAGAATATAATCTGTTTTCAAACTGCAGGCTGTCAAACCAGTGACAGATTAAATCCAGAGCTTGGTCAGAAAGACATGACCTCAACATAAATATCAAATCAAGGATATGGTTTTAAGACCCTTTGTGAAAACATTTTAAATAATTCAGGTGCAACCTGAAAGACTCTCTCGGGTAATTCAAAGGGTTTCTAGAAATTGAAAGGATATTATCCCTGAGCAGCCTGGCAGACCCAAAATGGGATTACATCTCAAGTGAAAAGCAGCTTCAGACAGTCATGGGTATGGCTTTATTGCACAGAGAGGATGTGAATCAAATTCAGAGAAGCCCACTCTATTTTTAAAGGAGTTTTATAAGTGAAAGTACCACCTCCTAGATTAAGAAAATGAGACTTTTCATAAGCAAAAAAATACATCTGAACCCCTACTTCATACAATTTCATATTTCTTAAGAACTGTACTACCTTATAGGAGATTTTCCTTGAATTATTTCATCTCTTTTCTAGACTAACCACTTTAAAATTTTAGAAAAATAAAAATAAAGGTTAATAGTTTTCTCAAATTAATAAAGCAAGCCATTAACTACACTAGATGATAAATAAAAATACTGAATTAACACAGAAGCAGATATTAGAAAAGGCAGTCATGAAATAAGTGAGTAAATGAATGAATGAATATGTTTTCAGAATACCATTTACTATAGTAGGATGAGACCATGGAGTATTTAGTTAGGAATAACTGAGGAAGTGTAAATAGTTGAGATCAAGGAAGCTCAAAATGTAACATTGCATTTTATAACACGAACAGCCAATAATTGATTTACATGTACTTTAAAGTGTTAACATTATCGTTTATATTTTAAGACTATCATGGCAGCGTTCTGTCGAGCGCAGTTGAATGGGGAGGTTGACGCCTGGCAAAGGTATTTCAGTACACTGTCTGTCCACTTTGATTTTATGCAGCTAGCCAGCCACTCAGCCATTCCTCTCTTTGTTCATCCATTAGTCCACCTATCCTTTGATTCCTTGAGTACCTGTTTTATCATATTCACTGAGGTAAGTTTGACATAGAGAACTAAAAACAGACTTTACCATGAAGAAGTGCGGAGCCTACTAGGGGAGATAAAAGAAACAATAACAACTATAGCACATAATGATAAGGTCTGTGATTAGTGTACATGATCCAAATTGCAGGGTCAATGGAGACTTCTAAAAGGAAGTGTTGTCAGGTGATGTAAAAGGAGCAAGTACATGATCCACATCCCAGGCAAAGGGAGTAACATACACAAGATCTTGGCTCATTCCAGGGACTTCAAGTAGACCAACTGCAATTAGAGCATACATGTGCATGAGTTATAGAGAGAAATAAGCTCCAAACGCTGGCATGTTGGGTCAAAAATTTGAACTTTATCTTTCAGTAGTGGCAAGTCATAAAAGAACTTTATGCTGGAAAAGTAAGTGGTCACATCTATGTTTTGGAATGATGACTCAGGCAGCATTGTGTTGGATCAAATAAAGGAGTCAAGGCCAAGAGTAAAAGGACTAAGCATTAATCTTTGACATAATCCCAGCAAAAAATGATGAGGGTCTTACTCCTCCTTAGAAGCAGCTGGGGGCAGAGAAAGCAATGGAGGCACCATTTAACTCTAATGCAGTTAATAAATACTAGGTAACAAAACAGAAAATAGAAGTTTTTGCAAATGAGTAGCATCCCTCCTGCAGATAATTAATCTAGAGCCCATACATTATTGTTGAAATTTTCTAGAAAGACTCAATCAACAGTTTAAATGTGAAACCGTGACTCTCTGCCTTTGGTGTGAGCAAAACTGCACCGCTTTGTGTAGTCAGATTAACAGCATGTACATTGCATGAAGATGACTAGTCACACGCAAACACTTTTGATGAGATGCCAACCATCATTTTGTGCATTGTCAATATTAAAAAAGAGGAGTTCCACATTCCCCAGACTAGATCAGTTGTTGGTAGCAATGTCCCCAGCTGAAGGCATGTTGTAGATGTTTCTATCACTTTCTTTACACTGACAGAAGCAATGAATCCAGGAGAAAGGCGGAGGCAGTCACAGAATCCTAGAGCTTCTTAAGCACGCCATCTGCATTTCTGTATTTACCCAAATCAAGAACCTCTCCTTCTGATCCCTCACACTCCTACAGCCGCGTTCCTACAAAGTTTATGACCTGAAGTGATCTTACAATCCAGATACACCCAGGGCCGTGTGAGGCTGGAATGTCTGATTCCTTTGACTATCCTTTCATTCTGAGTAGTTATGGTGTTCTAAAAATCCTTGTTTGTTTTTTTCACTGCCCTTTCTGGCTGATAACACTTCATCTGATCAGTTTTCTACCAGGTGTGAATGCCAGTCACAGGTTGCTTGCTCCTGAGGTCAAAATAAGACTGGTTGATCTGCTTACCTCTAATTTTATCTTGTACATGCCAGCTGCTGTTTAGCTGCCTTTTTTTCTCTCATCCTCATATATTTTGATACTCTTTGCTTATGTCTACTTACTTTTGATATATTATATACTTGTGAAAATTCATAATTTAGCTGCATTATTGACATTTACTTCCTGAAAGGTAGAAAAGAGGTAATAGATTTGACCAAAATAATGTACTTGGTAGAATCAAGATGACATTGTGACCAAATTAATGTGGAGGTTGAGGGAGGACGAGCAATCTGGTTTGATTTCCAGAGTACCTCCCTGGATGATTGAGTGGCCATCTTTTATAAAGAAACATGTTAGGCTTAGTTTTGAAGGGATCATTGTGTTTGAGAAGTCTGTGGGATATTCAAAATGAAAATATCCCATAAAGCTATTAATTAAACAGATATAAAATTAGAGAGGCTTTGCTACAACGTAATTATTAAATATGAATATGGAAACAATTTCAGTGAGAGTCTTTGAGGGGAGGGCAGAACGGGAGAGGGGAGCAGAGCAGTGAGGACAAAGCAGAGAAGAGGTCATTGGTCACACCAACAAAAAAAGTTACAAAAGTTACAAGTTACAAAAAAAGAAGGAAGATTCTTTAAAACAGGAAAGAGAAAAAAGAAATCAAAGCTGGCCCTTTCCATTCCAGTATAAATACTCAGTCTATTCACTCAGGGTTTAGTATGCCGAGGTCTGCCCTAGATTAACGAAGGCCCCCATGTGTACCTGTTTAAGGTGGACGATGTCAACAGGAAACAAAGCTGTGCTCTTGGGTATAGCAGAGGGACAACAGAAGCCAGTCGAACATTATTAGAATCATAGGCTATGCTTTAAATCTGTTTCCCTATACCCAATTATTAATACTACCCTTATTTCAAAAGTACTAAGTGCTAAGACAAAGTCGAGAGTGCAAGAAGTTTATCGAGAAGTAATGTCTGTAAAAGATAAAATGAGGAGGAAGCAGAAGCAGGCAGGAAGAGCCTTCATCTTGTGATGCAGATCTGACGTCTGTGAAAAGAAGCATGGGCGTGGGAGGTGGTAGAAGGAACGTTAAGCAGGTGAGCCTCAGTCTGTAAAGCAGACTTGACAAAATGTTAGCCATTCTACCCGGGAGCCCCAGAACAATGATTATTCTTTAGAGAAATACCCCAAAGACAGAAATGACCAGGCACTAGAGCCTTTACCACATTCAGTCATTGGCTGGAGGTGGCCCAGGTACGGTGAAGCTCTCAAGCCCAAGGGGGGTCCCCAGAGTGCTGCAGGAGGCTGGGAGCTAACTGCATTCCATGTTCTTTCTTAAAGGGAGACTGGAGCCCTATGCCTGAGTGAGCTGCGTGGGTGCCAGAGCCCATTCGCTCTCAACATTGTCCTGGCTTGGGTGAGTTAGTTACATACCAATTATTTTCTCTGCATGTCTCTTGTGGTATGGATGAAATCTGATACGTTAAGTAAAAATAAATCCTCTCTGGCTGGAATTAAAATGTATGCTAGGGACTTCTGATTTCCTGTCACTTCAATTAATCTAAGAAAGCAACAGGTAACAATCCTTAGTACTGATTAAAATTCAACAGACTCCCGGACTTCAAATCAGTGCGTTTGTTCTGTTTGTTTGTTTGTTTCTCAGTGGATGTGTTGGCAGAATCTTTTAAAACTAAGATGGCAACCAGTAGGACAAGGTAGGCTCAGTAAAGGAAAATAAAACAAGTTATGATTTCACGATTCTTTATTCCACTGTCAGCAGGCTCCCGACATACACATCTGCATATTATAATCTGTGTGCAGTGCTATACCTTGATGCTTCTTGGCTGCCTGGCCTCACGTGCTTTAGATTAGGACAGATGTGTTTAATTTGAATCTAACTATGTTTTATGATTCCATCTGTAGTTTATGGCAGACTCAGGCAAATTAAGCCGATGACGATTCACCTTTTGGCAGTGGAATGAAGCAATTATTTTTCCCAGGGGCCAGAAATCATTGCAGGCTAAATTTAACTTCCCATTTGCCTACTCTTTTCCCCACCCACCCATCACTCTCCAGTTCTGCTTGGACAGGGACCACTCTGTCTGTGTTCAGTGTCCACTTCATTTTTCTCACTGACACACCATTTCTTCTCACTGTCTCCTCCTGTTCAAGGGGACCTGGGGGCTAATATCACTTCATTATCAATTTGTAATCCACGCTCTTTTAGCACGTAGGCATCTATAAAATATCCTGTAGCAGTGCAAAAGACAAGCAAAAAACTCCTAAAATTGGTATCTTGTTGCTTTAATTTGTGGGTTTTTTTTTTTCTGTGAGCTCAATATAAAGCTATGCAACTTCTAATACCAGGTAAAGGAGAAACTTCTGTGTTGGCATACTCTGGGAATTAGGTGAACAAAGCAACTAATTGCTCTTATTGATATTTAAACACTCAACGGTTTGTACGTTGACTTTTTCTTTATCTGTCAGTGCCTATGTCCAGTTCACAGATCAGGGAGTCAATGATGCACTCACCACACATCGATACTCCAGCAAGCATGTTAGACCCAGTGATATGGCCTAGATAAAGACACACATTCCTACACACTTAGAATTTATAATATAGTGAAGGGAATATGTAATGAAAAACTTACAAATAAATAAGCTAGGAATTTCCCATCGTGATTAAAGCATTTTAGAGGTTGGAAGAGGAGAACAGGATGATGAGAAAAGCAGTAAATAACACTGGTTAATTAAGATAGACAGTCAAGGAAGGCTTCTCTGAGGAAGAGCCACTTGAGCTGAAACTGAAAAGATGCATACAAGACAGTCATGTTAAAACCTAGGTAAGAGCCTTCTAGGCAGAGGGAATATCAGTGTGTGACCTAGTGATAGGCAAGAGAATGATTTCAAGAAACAGAAATGAGGTTAGTGTATCCAGAATGCAGTAACAAAATGCACACTTTTTTTGTTGTTGTTGGCAATACAATTTTAGTGGGAAACAACTTATAATTTAAAGCCTACATTTGATTCTCTGTCCTCCTGATAATCAAGGGAATTTCTGTTAAGCTTATTCTCAATATGTATCAAACATCCACAAGAAATATTGTACATACATTTTCATATTTATGTATTTATTTATTGATATCTTCTTACATATGAATATTTTATATAGTACTGCTAACTTGTGCATGCATTTACACAGTTATGCATATATGTTAATAATTTTTTGATAAATATATGCCTGTTCATTTTCTGTGTCTTCATCAATCTTAGAAGCTATCTAAAATATGTTTGCACCCTTATCCTTGCTTTCTATTTATGCCAAAACTTGTATAGATATAAAATTAAAAACAAAAGAAGTGTTAACATATCATTCAAGCATTTTACTTTGCTAACATAAGATGTTATTCAATTCTTCAATATCCCCACAAACTAGATGTGAAGGATATTACAATGCATGTTTAGATGTGGAAAAGTAAAACACGGAGACCACTCAAATTCATGTTCCGCAACCATGACAATGCAGGTCTGTGTATTACAACACCATCTTCCGTTTATTGCTCTCTCATTGAACTTGGCAGTTATATTTTCATCATTTCATTTAAAACTAAAAGAAAAAGAGGCTTTGTTTTCAATTGCACAAGTTAGAATTTGAACCAACCTGTAAACAGAGTATTTGGCAAAACGAGCCAATCCTCACTTTGGGTGAGCAATAACCCTACTTAAAATGAGATGAAGTTCATGATAATTAGCATATCCAACCTAGTAAAACACACAGAAAATATTAGCAGCCCTATGACTTATTGAGAGTGAAACTGTGCAGAACAAAATAAATGTCACTTTTGAATCAACGATAGACCTCTTAATTTACTTTGGTATCTCTTGAGAGACCATTTGTGTTCAACACTAAAATGTTACCTGTTGTACATTCTAATGAGGTTGATGCATAGATTTTTATTTTAAATATTTTTTTCACAAATTAAAAGTAATGAATATGGTCAGTTTACATTTTAAAAAGCATTTAGGAGGTTCAATTTGATTGTTAGCTTTATATGTACTTTACAAACAAATTCTAATTGATATTTCAGGCAATCCTGCAATTTGAAGTACAGAAGAAAACAAAATAAAATGCTAATAAGTTTATCTGCATTGAGAGGATCGATCAGATCTGCCATTTTATTGGAATATCATTAAACATACTTGTAATAACAGATCATCCAATCCTACACTTTGGTGTTCAAAGAGCTCCGAATGACCATATTCAGCCATGGAAGACACAAATCTAATGAATGAAAAAAGAAACTTAGACTCACCTAGGGCCACACTAACGCTAATTTAAAGCAGGATGTCTCTCAGCTGTTAGCCAGTGGTTTATCTCACTATTTCTGAAATCATTTCTCTTTTTAAATAACTTTTCTTTTAAAAGATAACTTTTTGAATGTTATGGGAATACTGAGCTGAAGAGAATTAGAAGAAAATCAGCGACAATTGTTGAGTGTTGACTATTTGAGTTTTATTTAATACATCCTTTAACACAGAGCCTCGATCAAGGCTAGTTAACTGCTCTACATTTTAAAAGAAAATCTTTTGGCATATTTTGTATTTTTCAAATACTCTGGAGAGTCCCTTAAAATAACAACATCTAGAGTTTATAGAATTGAAAGGGACATTAGAGATGATCTAATCCAGCGGTTCTCAAACTTTGCTGTATGTTAGAACCACAGGGGAACTTTTCAAGTTCCCGATGCCTCATCCAATTAAATCAGAATCGCTGGGGGTGAAGTCAGCCCATCACATTTCCTTAAAGCTTATTTGAAGATTTGAGTTTATTAAAGGAGGAAAATGAACAAAAGAAAGTGAAGGAGGAAAGGAAGGAAGGAGGAAGGAAGAATAAAAAGAAGGAAGTTCTATTTTTCTGCCTTCAATTGAGAGAAAGTCAGATGAGGAAAGATATGTATTTGACCAGCTTTTTTAGTACACTACGAAGTTTGAAAATATAATTTGAAGGAAGCTAGAACTGGCAAACTGAAAATGAAGGCACTCAGTATGTTAAGGAAAATAGAAGAGATACCACGTAATACTAACAACATATATTGAATTCCTATAAACAATTAGCTGAATTTTTACAAATTATAAGAAAATTCAAACATACAGTAGAGTTCCCAAGTACATTTTGACAATATTATTTCTACCTATGAAGAATATCCATCTAGTCATTCAATTAATATTTATTGAAGCCCATCTATGTAACATTAAAAGTGATCATTGCTGCACATATGTGGGGCCCATAAGAGACAATTACCTATTTTCTCTGGAGTCTACCAAAGACACAAACAAACCAACAGGTAGTTATCACTACACACCAAGTCTGTCGGACAGGAAATGCCTAGTAAGGAGAGAGCACAGGAGTGGGGCACCAAACCCAGAACTGTGAGTTAGAAAGCTGCCTCAAACAAGTGAATTTCAGTTCAAGGATTAGTGGGACCAACCAGGCAATGAGGTGAGACAAGAGATCCAAGACTGAGGGGAAAGCATGTGCACATGCATGAGGCAGAGCCAGAGCATTTGTTTAAGAAGCAGAATGTCACTCATGTTGGCTACAGAGAAGAGAAATAAACAGAAATAGCCAAAAGCAAGACTAAAGAGTAGGCAGTAGCCAGGGTATGCAGGGCCATTAAGACACTCCTAAGGTGTCTGGGCATTCCTGAGCATACAGGACAGCTATCTGAGGGAGTTAAGCAAGAGAGTGATATTGTTATTGCCCATATTTAGCTAGTAAAGGGGGAGCAAAAGGAATTAAACAGGGAGCTTAATAAAATGGGGAACAGAAGCCTGCTTGCTAGCCAGGAACCTACCACTTCACAATCTGGGGGATTATAGCATTGCTCTGCCAGATTAGTGCTTCACCTTTCTCCCCTTTGGTACTGGATCGTTGCAAGAGGAGGTGCTGGACCATAGAGGCCTGTCAGTCTAATTGAGGGATGTGGGCACATCTGAAGCCTGTGGAAGCCTGTGAAATCCTGGAAAATTGATTGGTTCTTTTGAAAAAAACCCCTAGTCCATCCCACGCTCAGCTAATAAATTTCCAGGGAAACAAATAAGCTTATTTTACCCACGTGGTGATGCACTAGCCCAGTAGTTTGTGCACTCTTCATCAGGGAGCATGTGACCATGCAGTTCTAGCAGCTACTGGGCCTGAAGCAGATGACATAGACTCCAAAAGGACTAAGCTCTCCAGCAGCCACGTGGACTCCACCACTGAAGCAGCTGAGGGACAAACTAAGCTACCTTGATGGAGACTGAGACTGCTTAGCAGCTGCCTGTAGTCTACATAAGACTGCACTTTAATATGAAACAGACACTCTAGACACAGTTTCAAGGAGTTTCCTCCTGGTATTTTCTCTGTATAGTAGGCTGCTGCAAATACGATGGCATCAGAGACCTGAGAGAATGGAAGGTAACATGAACCTGCGATGAATGGAAGGTTGCTGCCTGGAAAAGAGGAGAAAAATGCTGGAGGGAAAGCATAGAGGCCCAGCTGACTTTGGAGGCAAGAACTAATAGTGGCAACATGTACCCAGCGACGTACTTGGTTAGAGGTTAACAGTTGGGGCTCAGGCAGGAAGTAGAAGGCAGGATTCGGGCTTGTTGTTTCACCAGACAGTTGTAGTGAGGGTCAATACAGCAAAGGAGAGATTCCTGAAAGCTTAAGATTTCTTCAAAAATGCATAAAATGGCTTACTGAATTTTCAGGAGAGGTCAGAGATGCAATATGGCTCCAATAGTAAAGGTGTCTGGGACGTGTTGAAATCTCTTTTTAATCTTCCTTGACTATTTAGCTCTCTGTAGCCTCAGGCTTGGCTTGGCTAACTATACGGGACTGTTCCATGTGGCATGGGAAGTGTAGCCCAGCCCCCACTAGGAACGGCCAGTGGGGAGCGAGGTCCGGCACACAGGACCCACACCCAAGGATAGGCTCTCCTGTGTGGAATCAGGCCTGCATTGTACCTAGGCTGCTATGAGACTTGCTTTTGCTAAAACTCCCTCACCCTGGATTGAGGAAGCAAATGTTTACTGCATCTCTTTAAAGTAACTTCCTAAAATCTATGCTAAGCCTTCCAAGTGTGGAGTTTAACCAGTTCAACCACTTTTCCCCTTGATCTGTAACATCCTTCTCTTTGAAGTAATTAGCAACATTCTTTCCTTTGTTATCTGTAAAAGGTAATCACCTACAGCAAACCTGTGCATAGTAAATGAGAGCCATCCTTGATGTAATGTGCCTAGAAAAGCAATAAAAGCTCATGCAGGCAGGGGTCAGGGTGCTCTCTCACTCAGAGAGTGGCCATGCCATCCCTTTTTCTCCACAGGACTCCTGTAGTCCCTGTGAATCTGTGTCTCACAGCCACGACACACGGATCCTGCCAGCCAGGGTCCACATCAACTAACCACCCAGAAAGCTGGAATTCTACCCAAAGATATATGTTATGCCCCGAGGAATGAAGTTAATAGACTTGTAGAGTGTAGATAACTGCATGATGCTATCTGTTAACTTAGAAATGCATTGTGCTTTCTGGTGCTCTACAAGGACTACCCACCATATGGTTTTACCATTAACCACTATAAAATAGAGACCCTGTCCTAGGAGAGGGTGGATCCGTTCCTGGGAGCGGGCTCCTGGGAGCAAAGGGCTGCTTTGCTCTTGTATGTCAGTTTCTCCTATTAAAGCTCCTATGAATCTGAACAAGGCTGTGTGTCAGTTCTATCCTATTCAGAATCTATCCTGAATTTAGGCTTTTGGGGCTTTCCCCCAATAAATTTTATGATCTAAGATTATGTATTTTCATAAATATGAAAAAAACTATAAGCCCAGTAAATTCGTCTTTCAGAAAATTGTGCAGTTTTTCAGTAGACAGGAAAGGACAAACCAAAAGATGGAATCTAGCTGCTGTGTATAAATAATGCAGTAGATCATGATAGTAACACTTAGTCCATCAATCCTTGTCAGGAATACAAACTCACATGACTTTATATAAACAATCAGGTGATACAAAGGAAATAAAATTCAATGCCATGTCCAACTGTGGAAATTGCATATTACCTTCGTATTTAGATCGTACACTGTGAATTCAGCCTTTTCTAAATGTAAAGCTGCTCAGCCACAATATAAAAATAACTTCCAAAGAAAACTAGTCAAAAACAAGTCAACTAACTTAATTACATCATAAAAAAAAAGTAACCAAAAGAAAGGAAATTTTGTCAATCCCTACATAACTCACTTTATCAAATTATCAGGCAGAAAGGATACATCATGTTCAAGTTGCAAAAATTTTGCAAAGTCTAATTTTGTGTTTTATTTAAAATAATGTTGAAAAATGTCATAATTTAAGACAGCAGGAGAATGATAGTTTCACACTTCAGCATGAAAAAACTGAAGAAATATCTTTTACTGATTTAAGTGCCGCCTCAATTACATATTGCCAGGATGTTTGAAGTAGTTAATCACTGCATTGCATAATATATTTATAAACTGTGCCACTGAATCTGACTATATATATTTATCCATTTGGTGGGTGGAAGAAAGCAATTGCAAAAGTTAAAACTAGTCTTTTTTTACAGTTGGGTAGTATTCCATTGTGTAAATGTACCACGGCATTTTTACCCACTTATCTACTGATGGGCACTTCAGAAGCTGCTTCCAAACCTTGGCTATTGCAAATAATGCTGCAAAGAACATAGTGGGGCATATATTCTTTTGAACTAGTGTTTCAGGTTTCTTTGCATACATTACCAGAAGTAGAAACACTGGATCATAAGACACTTCAATCTTTAATTGATTGAGAATACTCCATACTGTTTTTCACCATGGCTACACCAATCTGCATTTTACCCACAGTATACAAGGCTCTCTTTTCTTCATATCCTTGTCAGCACGTGTTGTTTGTTGATTTACTGATGATAGTCCTTTTGAAAGGTGTGAGATGATCTCATTGTGGTTTTAATGTGCCTTTCTCTGATGATTAGTGATGCTGAGTATCTTTTTGTATGTCTATTGGCCATCTGTATGTCCTCTTTTCAGAAGTGTCTATTCAGGTCCATTTTCTAATTGGATTTTTTTCTTGGTGGTGAGTTGTATAAGTTCTTTATAAATGTTGAATATTAACTCTTTATCAGATGTCCCATTGGCAAGCATGTACTCCCATTCTGTGGGTTGTCTTTTCGTGTATATTTGAAACTTGTATAATTTGATTATCCAGTGTCACTCCATTAATTCAATACAAATGTTAACCATAGAATTAGCATATGTCTCAATAATGCCAGTGCTATATATATACCCAAAATAATTAAACATAAGTATTCAGATAAGTGCTTATACACAAATGTTTATAATGGTATTATTTGCAATAGTGAAAAGGTAGAAACAACACAAATGTTCATCAACAGATGAATTATAGGCAAAACATGGTATATACATACAAAGGGATATCATAATCAGCCATAAAAATTAAATACTGATACATGGTGCAAGTGAATAAGTCTTGGGAATATGCTAAGTGAAAGAAGTCAATACATAGGTGACGTACTGTAGGAGTCTATTTATATGAAATATCCAGTATAGGCAAATCCACAGAGACAGAAAGCAGAACAGCACCTGTCGGGGGCTGTGGTGGGGATGGGCCGGTGGGAAGGAAGGAAGGAAACAGGCAGTGACTGCTGAACGTGCATGTGGTATTCTCTGGGGGTGTGAAAATGTGTACAACTAGACAGAGGTGATAGTTGCCGCACATCATAGTGAACCAGATGCCACCAAAGTGTACAATTTAAAAAAATGTCCTCTTCCAGCTAGAAATAACCAATAGACATCTAATTTATAGAATGGAAATCATATGTCAAAAATAAGATTTGGGCCTTCATTAAATTTTGTAAAAAATGAATAATTTCATGTTCAGGTTTTCAGCAATATTTTCACATGAAATTAACACTTTATAAAATAGCTGTTAGTGCTCTAATTCTAATAATCTTTAAAATTGCAGAATTTATATATTTTTAATTATAGCCAGAACAGTCTTAAGAAGCAAGCATATAAATATATATTTATTATATATAATGTTATATGTTATATTTATATATTTATATTAAATATTAAATATTAAATATATAAACATATAAATATATATTTATAAATATAAATTTATAATTTTAAATTTATAAATTTATAAATTTATTTATATATAAATATATAAATATTTATATATTTACATATTAAATATATATTTAAATTTTTAAATATATATACATATACAATAAATATATATATAAAGCAGAAACATAAATCACTTCAATAGGTCACTCTCTGATGACATGATCACTGATAAACATGACAAAGTGAGTTCTCTAATTCTTTTAACAAACATAGAATGTGTTATTTATAAATTTAATGGCTACATGGTCAATGTGTTTTCTTAATGCAAGGGCATTCCTGACAAGGAAAAATGTTTGAGCAATTAACTCAGTAGAAGTCAGAAATTATGTATGTTCTTGCCATTTTGTTGGTTTTCAACAGGTATCAGGTTATTGCTGTAAGCACTCCAATTTGCATCTTTATAGGTAATAAACTGATTGTGAGTAAGGAGGGCAGCAAAATGCCCTTTCTTCAGGAGACCTTAATGGAGTCCACTTAGAATATTAAGACTTTGGTATTAGCAAGACCAGGCAAATACTTAGGAAGTGGAACGAGGTTATCCCTCTGACCTGCCAAGTAGATATGTGACTTGCTAAAACAAAGCCATTAAGTACAGAAAAGGACAGCTCTTAGAGAACATGAACACATTAAAACACAAATTGCCTCTATTTTGTATTAGGTCACACAATATGAAGCTTTACCGAGCATTGACTCTCTGTATCCCTCCTGTACTCATTTTTGTGATCACTTGATACTCACCAGATCTTTCCCAGTCCCTAAACCAGCCCAATTTGAAGGGGACATGTTTTATGCAGCTCTAGCCCAATGCTCAGAACTAAGCATGTTTATCTCTGCTATGACTGAGGCTTTGACCATATGAATCTTTCTCTTTCTTCTTTGGTTGAATTACTGCCTGTGCAATTTTGTCAGTGAATCTCAAACAAGGGTGGTATGAGTGCAGTCTAGAATAACCTGGGACGTAGGGCTTCAAACTCCACAACCTTTGGGAAACTCCCTGCCCCAAGCCCTTAGAACCCTGTTCTGACCTGTCTAGGTGACATAACTCCCCGTAGGCCTAAAATCATGTAATCTGTTCCTGAAAAACTTTCCTGATACAAAGTGCCTATTTGCTCAATTTCCAAATTTTATGTACCCCTTGGATTATTCTCTTCCACCACTTCCTAATTTAATTATTTTGTAGTAATATTAGTTAATATTTTTGTGCCATAAACATATGCCAAATGTTATACTAAGTGCTTTATGGGTACTGCTTTAATCGTCATAATAGCCCTACAAGAAACTTTGCTGAAATTTTAAAAAAAGCTTTTTTTACATATGAAAAAAATTAAAATTTACTAAAGTTGCAGAGTTTACTCAAAGACATAGAATAACAATGGTAAAGTGAGACTCACACATAGGCAACATAATTTAGAAATAAGAAACTGTGTGCATTGGGATGGTTCCCTTGCCCCCATCCTCCTTCACTTTCTCTCTTTACCTCTTCAAGTTCTTCATCTTCTTCAAGTTCTCTTTATTGTCTACTGGTGGCCAATTTTATTTAGCATTGTTGTGTATTGCCCACCTTCATATCGTCTCGATAACTTCTCCCTCTTAGATTTATTCTCCATCATTGAATATCTGATCTCCCTTTACTTAAAGGGAAACAATTCTGTGTCCCTGTGTGCCTCTACAATTAACACGGTTATGTCTCCTAGGATAAACTTTCTCCTATTAGTGTGGGCAAAGCTTCCAATCGCTAAAAAGCAATGGCAGGCATCTGATACCAAATCAGATACTGTAATAAACCATACTGCAAAGATATGTTATGTTGATATGCAGTTTCTTGATATATTTATTCCCTATTATAGAAACTGTTAATTAAATAAGTCTCTTGGGTCTGAATGTTATAAAAGAAATTCTTCTATTACCCCCAATATTACTTGGAAAAGTAGGTGAATCACCACAACGTATAAATCATTGTTTGGGTCAAGGACAGAAAAATCCTAGAAAAAAGACATCGTCTATAATAGGTTCAATACATATCTAAGGAAAGAATTCACATATATAATTGAGTGAAATTATGTATATGCTCTCTTTTAAATAAAATGCATGATGGAAAAAATCATGTGAAGATAACAAAACAGTTGCAATAGAAATATAGCTTTCAGAAGCTTGAGGTAGCACATCTCAGCAATAATTTGTCTAGAAATAGTTTGTTGTCATTCCTATTGAATTGAAGATGTAGATCAATGAGTCACTAAAGTAGAGACTAAGTGGCTTAGAACTACAATTTTTTTGTTAAGAACACTTTAGCAACAGAGTCAATTATGCATTTTCTCTGTGTAAATACCAGTGTTCTCTAAATCCATGTTATTATGTTTGCAAAGATGAGATTATAGCCAAATTACATGTGAGAGTAAAATGGTTCATTATTAGAAACTTAAGTATAAGATTATACAGATTTAAAATAACACGATGAGCATTTCACACATTGATATCACTGTCATCCAATGATACAACCTGTATTGCACAGAAAGCTGCTCTGAATAGATTCCCCTTAGGTTTTAAGATAGCATCTCAGCTTTACAGAGTATCTGCTATGATCCAAGCACTTTTATTGTTCTCTTGTCAATGATGTGGGGGATTTTTAACTCAAAAACAAAGGCTACAAAAACAAAAATAAATAAGTGAAAGTATGTCAAGTTTAAAAACAGCAAAGGAGACCATCAAAAAATAAAAAGGCAACCTACAGAAAGGGAGAAAATACTCGCAAATTATATGTTTGATAAGGAGCTAATATCCAAAATACATAAAAGACTTACATGACACAATAACAATATGAATATTATTCAACTAAGAGGAAAGAAATCCTTCCATTTATAACAACACAGATAAAATGAGGGAAGTAAGCTAAGTGAAATAAGCGATAGAGAAATATAATCACTGTATAATATCACTTACAGGTGGATTCTAAAAAAGCCCAATGCATAAAAACAGACACTAGAATGATGGCTACCAGTGGCTGGGTGTGAGGGAAATGGGGAGATGTCTGTCAAAGAGTGCCAACTTCGTTGTGAGATGAATAAGTTCTAGGAACCTAATGTAAAGCATACTGATTATAGTTGATAATGCTCTGTTATAGATTTGAGAGCTACTGGAAGAGTAGATCTTAAATGTCCTCACCATAAAAAAGGTAGTAATGTGATATGATGTAGGTGTTATCTAAAGATACAGCGATAATTATTTTTCAATATTTATATAGATATTAACACACACATATAAACTTATGTTATATGTCAATTATATCTCATAAAGTTAAAAATAAAATTATATACAAAGTAGTGTATGTTCATTGTAAAAAATGTTTGGATAATACAGTAATAAAGCAGAAAGCACATTATCATAATCCTATCCCATTACTAATTTGAATTAGTACTGTTTCATCTGTTTAGCTCTACATTTTAATCAAATATTTAGCAGAAACAAGGACATATTCTTAGAAAAAGAGATTTAAAAGTTATTACATGGGTTTTAACTACCCTTACTCTCTACTTTTTATTCTCAAATCCTACAAGTAGCCACAGTTAATTCTTTTTTGTATCTTTTCTGAAAATTTATGCATAAATACTGTTCTATGTTTCTTTACACATGAACTGACAGAAACAGTATGTTGTTCCATCAGGGGTGTCCAACCTGTGACCCATGGGCCACATGCAGCCCAGATGGCAGTGAATGCGGCCCAACACAAAATCATAAATTTACTTAGAACATTAGAGATGTTTTTGTGACTACGTGTCATAATGTATCTAATGTGAGGCCCAAGACAGCTCTTCTTCTTCCAGTGTGGCCCAGAGATGCCAAAAGATTGGATACCCCTGCGTATTTCAGAGACTGTCAGCACAAAGGCACTTCATTCTGCTTCGTAAATAGATGGAATCCAAATAGCTAATACACCATGATTTATATGCAATTCTATACCACCAGACATTTAGGAGTTCTCAAATTTTTCCTGTTATAAACTTTTATGAATTGATCATTCCTGTGTGAATTTTTACTTGTACTGGTGATAGTACAAGTGAGAATGTCCTCAAAAAATACATCAGTACTGCCTGATGATCTTCCAAAAATATTACCCTAATTTAGGATACCACTAAAAGTATACCGTTCTTCTTTATGGCCAAGGCATTGAGCTGAGACTGTTTGCAAACTAATTTACATTACTGCAAGCGCTATGTCTATGATTCCTGTTCCTCCTTAACATGAGCAGTTCACAACATTGGTTCCAACAGTTAAAACCCTGAGTTCTTGTCACCTGGGAAGAAAGAATAAAGTGTTATCTGCTTAACTTCATAACTAATCCAGAATATATACAAATTAAGTGGTTCCTAAAGCTTTATTTCAATTCTGAATGTGGACTGCAATTAGTGTGATTGTTGTTGGCAAATTTCCCAGACTTGGGTTAGGAAAACTAAGGGACATATCAGAGGACACTAAAGCGTCTCCAGAGGCCCTGTCTGCCCTCCTTTCCCCTTCTCTCCCCCCACCCTGGAATGTCTTTATAGGAGATCATTAGAATCTGTAAGTATGGGGTCCAGATGTGAATGTTGCTAGACCTGGTTGAAATCCTCTGTTAAATGAAAAAACAAAACATACTCTATGATTCCTCTCTTGAGTTAAAGAGGAAAGAAAGATCTATGCAAAGAGATGAGCACAGGAGATTATGGGAATATTTAAATATTCTTCACTGTGTTTATTTTGTAATGTTTTACATGTAGGTGCTGCTTTTTTATAATAATAAACAAACTTAATTAAAAAATCTTGCAACATTTAAAAATCTAATTAGCAGCTAGGTAGAAGCAGAAAAGATAACTACTGAGGTTGAATTAAAAGAAACAGAGGTTAGTGAACATTATGATGGGCCGTGAATGTTTAATGTATACTTAGTGTAGGGAATACTAAAAATGCGATCTTTAGGAACTCAGCCTGTTCTCATTATAAACACATTAGACACTCCCAAGATTTATCAGGGTTGTTAAACTGATGAACCTGAGGATATGTAGTTATTTGTCAGTAAATATGCTGATACTGTTTGCTTACCTTATGTGGTATTATTTGTCAACTTGCAATATCTCTATGATAACATTATGATTCAGTTTTTAAATTTTGATTGTATATAACCTGAGAGTTTAAAATTTTTATTTCTATTTTTTAACATGTAATTTTTATCATATTTGCCATTACCATTTAGTCCCCTTACCCAGCTCCTCCCAGCTATCACCACCTTGTCGTCGTTGTCCATGAGTGTTTAATCCCTCCACCCCCTAGTAGACCCCCGGCAGCCATCATCTGTTCCATTTTATTGAATTTTCAAAATTAATAATAATTCTCACATCAACAACTGTAAAAGCTAACTATTAAGCGCTAATGATATACCAAGCATTGTTCTAAGGACTTTATAGATATTATCTCATAGGAATGTCACAATAACCGTATGACATGAATACTACTATTACCAGCATTTTGGTAATTTAAAAAAATTAATAAAAAGTAAGGATTAAATAAATCACTCTAGATTCCACAACTAAGTAATGTCACCTATATTCAACTCCATACCACCTGATTTCTGATTGTCTTAGAACCTGACAGAGGGATGAAGTGATATACATGGAGTAGGCAGAAATAAAAATATTATAAAAACATAAGTAATGGTCTGGATCACATATATATCCCAATCCTGAAAAAAAGGCTTAGTCATTCATCCATCTCCTGACTCACTCAAAAATAACTTAATGTGCTCCTACCAGATTCAAGGCACAGGTTTAATTAGTGCAAGAGTTAAACTACGAACTTATGATAGAGACCTGCTCTACCTAATATATTCTTCAAATTTTATCTAGACACTTAAAATCCATCTTTTCTGGGCTTTTCTAAAAGAAAAGAAATATACAAAATTTGCTGTATCTTAAAATATTACATTATTAATATGAACTTTAATGTGGAATTATAATGTCCTTTTAACTGTCACTTAAAATAAAAAAGGGACTTAGTTTATTATAGAAGGAAAAGTAATGCTGATGTTCAAGGATCCCTCATAAATGATTTATGTGCCTTTGATTTTCCCCATGAAGCCACTCGTTAATGCTATGTTGTAAGCTTGTAAGCTACTGGGATTTGGTTTACCTCTGGAAAAAGAATCTATTTTATGTTCATTTCAATTCCCTTATCAGGTTTTTCACTTTAATAAAATTATGTCTCATGGTTTTTAAAGTAATTACTTAATTACTAAATCAACTACATTCTAATACCATGGGGAATAGAACTCAATTTTAGTAACTTCATTGGCATGATACAATCGGGAAGCATTTCCAGCGTCAATACAGAAACTCTTCAGGCAGCACGACATAATTCACAGCAGTCCAAGGAATCACGCACCACATCTTCAGTTCGGAAATGATTCATGTTTGGGTACTCTCTGCTACCACTGTTTTGTCAGATGATTTTCCTGGAGCTTTTATTCTTCTTCATTTAATTTTTTAAATTTAGTTTTGTTCTTTAACAAAAAGGAAAAAATCTAAAACTACTTATAATGCATACTGTGTAAGGGCATGATGTTAAAAGCTCAAAAGCATCCAAGCCTGTGGCTCTGATAACGCTTCATGGGGTGGCATCAGAGTGGCCAGTCGCTCTATCTTTCTTTCTCTGTAGTTCTGTTGGCTTTGCTTGCCTATGGTATCTGGTTAGGGATGAGAAGGGTTTCTCATACAGTTCCCAAAAATCCAAGGCAATGATAGATTTCAAAACCATAAACTATGATATCCAGAAGAAGAGAGAGTCTCTGAAAAGTGCTTTTTTTCAAGAGCAAGAGGATGTTTTTCCAAGGGGACTTGGGAATTTTCCACATTACTTATTGGTCCTAAATGTGTATGTGCAGTACACATTTCTCAGTCAAATTCTACCTTTAGGCAAACACCTGTGCTGAGGACCTTAAGCCAGAGTTCCCGCATCAATCAGCTAAAAAGGAGGAATCTTTCTTTATAACAATCAGGCCCCCTTGTGGAACAAGCAGAACAATATGAATCTGGTTCCTGGGTTCCTATCCAGCTCTTGTGTGTACTTGAGAAAGTCACTTAACCTCTCTGTGCTACAGTTTCCTGCCTAGTGCTACTTGATAACGTTGTGGTGAGAATTAAGAGATATTATTCATCAAACACTTAGAAAAAACACTGATCTAGCATGTAATAAGCAGTCCTTTAGTGTTATATAGACCCATAAAATTTATTTGAATAGCGAGAGATACAACACTGCCACAGTGCCCAGAAAGTTCTCAACCACGCATTTTGTGTTTTAGTTACATACCAATGCAAACTACAAGCTTTGCCTCTCTTTCATTTCTATTTTTACTTCATCAAGGTTTCTACCACAATCCTTACACACGGTGGTTTCCCACAATAGTGGTCCCATGGCACTTCTTTCATGTCTCTGAAGGGTTCTACGCACCCACCTCTTCATATTCCGAGTCTTTAAAATATGGGAAGAGGTTAGGCTACCTTGTTTCATACTTGTATAATCATTTTGCTTGATTATAACATGGACAGTTGATATTCATCCCAGGGTGTGTAAGTATCCTTTATGGTCAAAACAAGGCCAAGAGCTTGACAACAAGTACAGGTGAACTGTCCTATTTTTCTATTGCCTTTGTACCATCTCTTTCTTTTTCCATGCATATCTGCTTTTCCTCGCAATGCTATATTTCTGATTTTAAAAGTGCTGTTGGAACATTCTCAAATATTTTAGTATCCTTTTTGCTCCTCAAAATTTAATCTCTCTACATTCACCATTTTCCACCTGCATTCTAGCCCAGTTTCACAAATGTTGAGAGATACTGCATGAAAGACTATCTTATGTTTTTATTTTACTATGCATTATAAAAAATAAAACTATCATATAAAATACACTTCATTGATGTTATTGATAACTTCAGGTAAAATGCAGAATAATTTAAAGATACTTTATAGATAAAATGGTAGTAAATATATATAGTAACAATTCTGGCTATCATAACAAATGATCGATTTTTTTAAGCAATGAAAAAATAAAACCAAAAGCAGGAACAACCACAAACATGCACCCATGAACAAACACACACACAAAGAGAAAGACTTTCAGATACAATAGTCATCAGAGTGGTATTAATAATGTGCTGCATTTTATCATAATTTTATTCTTTCAGCATATGCTTAAAAATATTTTTTATTTTCAATATCACATAACCTCTTGACTTAATATAGATATATATTAATAAAATTTGGGGGATAAATAGAACCTCTTTTAAACTTTAAAGAATTAAAGAGAGGTCTAAGAAAAATAGTGAAGTGCCAGCCAGCCAAGTAGTGGCACACGTTGGATTGGAAACTTAATCGTCTGATCTCTTAGCCAGTATCTATTTCTTATTGTACCATGCCATCTACTCTGCAGTTATTATTTTTGGGGAGGAAAATCTGAGGTGTTAGTGCTAATGAGTGACCAGAGCACAGTTTCAGGAAGTCAAGCTCCACATGTCTGCAATCTGCTAAGCCACAGAGTTGCAAACGTAAAACCCACTCCCCATTTTGCATTCAGTAAAGCTTTCTTTTTATTAAAATGCAAAATAACTAATTATTCCAAAAGTCTTTCTCAGTTTTTTATTTCCTACCTTACTCATCTAAATACAGTAAGTTCATTTAGCAGCATAAGAAGGAAATCAGAGGGATGTATAGAAAATGTATTGACATATTCTTAGCAATCACTCTCAATTATGCATAACATAATTTGATGGTTTCATTTACAAATTGAATTCTCATTGAATATTTTTTCTCTTATTCTCAGCTGAATTGGTTGTAGTGTGTGGTATCTGTTAGATATGAAAAGAGGCCTCAAGAGTTCTTTGGTTTTAATCCTAAGGCAATCTAAAGAGTCAGAGAGGTGATAACCTAGTATGCTTGTAGCTCAAATAAGTGATTAAACAAGCATCATTATTCACAGACAGTGGATATGAGAGAACTGCAATAACTAGATAAATATATTAACTAATTCCCTAGAGGGAGGTAGTGAGTGATTTTGATAAATGCATGTTCACAAACAAAGATCTGATAGGTAAAATGAAAAATTAAATCTTAAACATGAACATTTTTCTTGTCAAATGAAACTATTAATACTAGCTCAGTGCTTCATTATGAAAAGAGTAAACTACTTTTTATTCATTGGATTTACATATTTGCTGCAGGAATGTTTCCTAGGTTGCATTTTAATACATGCATATTTGGTAAGTTTTCTCCTTGTATTCATGAGAATCTCACTTTCTTACTGTCCTGAGTCTTTTAAAGCCAGGAAGGAGACATCTGCTCTTTTTCTTTTTAAACACATATTTGGGACTTTACAAGCTGGTCCTCTGCCTTCTCATCCTATTGCAAGTCCTCTCTTTTGTTGGCTACTCATTCATATGCATCTATATGTAGAGCTTTTCATTTGTTTGAAGTGTTTTGATGGTTGCCAGATGAGAAGAGGTTATAGGGGAATGGGTGAAGAGGTGAAGAGATTAGGAAGTACAAATATGGTTCTGGCTGGTATAGCTCAATGGTTTGAGTGTAGACCTGGGAACCAAAGGGTCACTGGTTTGATTCCCAGTCAGGGCATATGCCTGGGTTGCAGACCAGGTCCCCAGTAGGGGGGGGGACGTGAAAAATCACACATTGATGTTACTCCCCCTCCCTTTCTTCCTCTATTCCCCTCTCTCTAAAAATAAATAAATAAAACCTTTAAAAATTTTTTAAAAGTAGTACAAATAGGTAGTTACAGAATAACTATGGGGATGTAAAATACAATACAGGAAATGGAGTAGCCAAAGAACTTACACGCATGACTCGTGGACACGAACAATGGTATTGGAACTGCCTGAGGGACTGGGGGCTGCTGGGTGGAGAGGCACAAAAGGCACAACTTTAATAGTGTAATCGGCAAAATATAATTTTAAAAAGTGATGCTTGAAATCCCCAAATAAAAAAGATAGCTTTCTAGTTGCAATCTAGTTTAAGAGGACTATGGTGTAGAGGTGTGCCTAAATTTAGAGTCAGATAAATTTTTGAAAATATTTATTTTCTTGCTGATGAATTTTCAACACAAATTGAAGATATGTTTTCAGAATTTTCAGCTTTGGTTGTTAATTCTCCCTTTACTTAATGTCAATATGTGCTTTTCTGTAACTTTTAAATTTTTTCCTTCATAATCTATCAACATCAAATTTATTGATTTTTGATCTGTTTATTTTGTTTACTGCTGTCTTTGTTTCCTTCTTGGAATCACTTTGCTAATATACCTCTTGACTTTATGTCCAAGGTAAATAATATTTGTTTTACATAGCACATTCTAAGAATAAATAAAGTAAATCAGGCAGCTCTCTAAACATTTAAACTTTTTAAACATATTACATTTTATAATCACAATGTTATTATTCTCTAACCTTGGTCCATTAACACCAGTAGTCTGTAAAACACTGCCTGTTATATAAAGATTTTTTAAATCTTCATCTGAGGATATGTTTACTGATTTTAGACAGAGAAGGAAGAGAGAGAGAGAAACATCAATGCGAGAGAGAAACATCAATCAGTTGCCTCCAGGAGGTTCCCTACCTGAAGACTGAACTAGAATTCTAGGTATGTGCCCTGACAGGGAATCGAACCTGCAACCTTTTGATGTACGGGACAATGCTTCAAACAACTGAGCCATCAGTCGAATGCTAAAGTGTTTTTTTTTTAATTAAAAAGCTGATCTCACTTTTGCTTAATTAAAATTTTATTTATTATTTTCTATTTTATGTTATGTAAAGAATTGCATTTCTTATAAAAATGTTACCATTTATTATTTACCTTCACTTTTACATATGTAGTTACTAAAGTTACAATCAGACTTTGAAATATCTCTTATATGTGTACTTCTTAACATTTATTTAAACATAGTTCAATATGACTGTTATACTTTTTTCATTCATTTTTCCATCATATATATTCTTCAGCATGTACTTGTGCCTTATGTAGTGAAATAGCAATTTATAATATCATGTATAGTTTCCATCATTTACAGGGAGGCCTTGTCATATACTTTATCATTTTTAAAACACTGAATGAATTAAAATAAAAGTAAAAGTGATTCTTTTAATATAGAAATCAGTTTCAAAACATGAATTTGAACCTTGTACTTTGAAAGCTAATTCACATCATAATGTAGTAGTTGAAAATAATGTATGCATTTCTATTAGGGCTATCCTCCTGAAGTAGTATCCCTGAAGACTCAACCTTTTAATGTTTCCATCAGTGAGACTAGAATTCTAATAATGCCTATTTGTGTGCAGCATATTTCCTCCAAATAATTTAAAGCAGTTATACAAGTGCATTTCTCTCAATAGCCCATATCAGTCACACAGTCTAGGTTGTTGTCTCAGTTTTATAGACAAAAAGCTCCAGGCAAATCGACATAAAAGGGAATGTCTGAAAAAATATCTTAAGGTTGAATAAGAGTTTATAAAATAAGAGTAGACGAAAAGGGAGAGGATTTCAAGCAGCAAGTGCAAACAATGGGAAACATAATAGAACAGGGTATGTGCCCCCCTCATGCATTCTCACAGCATTTTTCATTCATTTATATAAATCACTGCCTCTGTTTCTAGAACATATGCACTTGAGCCTATCTTGGCAGGAAATAGGAAATCAAATATTTCCTGAACTTCTGCAAAATCAGGTGGATAAAATTACTTCCTCAAAGTCACAAACTTATGCAGTAATGGCTGAAAGCGGCGATCCCCTCATTTTCATTCTTTCAACACGACATCAGCATACTGAGGACTACCATGTGCCCATATTATGTCAGGTGTAGGGAACAACAAAGACTGCCCAACCCTAAGGTCTAGCATTGAGGAAATGCACCATTAACATATCTGTGAGTCCACTGTTACTTCTTAGATTCTAACTTATCTGTAAAAGAATGGAAATTTTCAAGGAATGAAAAAGAAAAGTTTCGACTCCCAGTGCATAACCCGTTTGCCTTGCTCAAGTGCCTTTGCATAAGTAAGTGTAGATATGCTGCTAACTTCGCTCCTGAAAGTGCAGGGTTCCCCGTTCTTCTCCTGGTGTTTTCCTTAACATCTCTGATGGGAAGTGGCTAATAATTTCCTTCCCAGGTATCCTACTCTTCTGGAGAGCAGTTGAAGGAGAGCATTGCATAATTCCAGGACTATAGGCTGCAGGAACCAGACCAGCCTCTTTCACACCCTGCTTCTGCTACTTTTAGCCTTGTTGCCTTGCTCCACCTCAGTTTCTTTTTCATTCTTTAATTGGAGGGCTTAAAATGGATAATAGAATGCCTGTAAAGCAACTAACACAATTCTTGATACAGAATGGATATTCTTCCTCTCTCCTTTCTGCGAAGTAAATTATTTAAATCCTGCTCGAGAATAAAGGATAAATTCAACTCTATCTGTGAGAAGAAATTATTGAAATATATGTGAAGTAATCACATCAAAACTATTAGCCGATCCTATCAATGAAATGAGAAACTATCCTCTCCTTAGATAATTTCTCTCAGCATCCCACTGACACGTTAAAGTTGTTTTCTTAGATTTAGGAATCTTGCCATACAGATTAGCATGAAGGCTGCAATATTCACTCTACATATGTATTCTTTATTTGCATGCAATGGTATTTACAGAGATTACTATGGCTTTGTGTTGCTAAACCTATGATGGCTGGTGCTTTATGAACAGATTATGATATACTGTGTGTATCTTAACGCTGTTCCCTTTTTCACTTGTAGTCAAAGCTAGTATTTGCAGAGCACTTTGCTGTTTGTAACAAGTCCTCTGCTATTCTAGTTTGGATGGATGCATTGCTCAGAAAAAAGCTTTGTCCTTCCCTATTGCTCCAACTTGTTCTACTTGTTATTCCAGTGACCCTCCTCCTTACGGCAAAATCACAGGTTGAAGCTTCTGTCACACATTTTTCCTGCCCTCTCTGCTGACATCTTCTCTTTACCAGTTCCCATTCTAAAATTGCTTGAATACTCTACCGCTGTACTTTCTCCCTACGCTCAGAAATTCTGTGCTAAAATTAGTATTCTTTTATTGCCAATGGACTGATACAGGCCAGTACTTAATCCCTAGAGTCTCTTTCCTGCTATTTAATGTACTGCTGCTCAAGTTTTGCAATGTCTTGCTGTTGTCCAGTTTCCCCAGAAGATAGAAAGCTACACATTTCTATTGGTTTATAGTGCTTGACCCTTTGGCTGCATTGCTTTTCATTCTTCCCACATGACTTGTATTATGGAAAGACAATGACTGAGTGAAGGAATGACAAAATGCAATGTTTTTGCATGTTCACTTTCTAGAAAATGCTTAGCAGTGAATTATTGCCTGGTGATGTCCAGGACTTTTTCCCCTTGTATGTCCCTCTACTTCACCTTTACAGAGTAGTAAGTGGTGTCATTGAGAAATGCAATAAAGGATAAAAATAGCAACTGACAATATTCCTCCCAGACCCAATGAGAACATCAATGCATAAACAGAATGTAGTGTGTGGTACAAAGACATGAATCTGAGGTCCACAGACATGTGCTCATATGCCAACTACACCAAGTATGAGGATATACAAGCTTGCACCATTCATTAATTTCTTTACAGTTCAGTTTCATCTCCTTGAAGTTGATCTCATTAAATAAGAGAACAACCATTCAGCAGGCATCCATTCAATATCAGCTGCTCTTTCGCTAGTACATTCTAACAGCCCAGTTTCTCTACAGTGTTTTATGTTCCTCATCTGTAAAAAGTTTTCTTACTAGTTGTCTATATGGGTTTGTCTTGGTAGATTGTATTCTTATGGCTATTAAATGATGGTGCTGTCCCCTCTTCACTTGTAAAGAGTATATTTTTTCTATCACTCTTACAAACCATGGCTGTCAGCATTGCAATGTGGATAAGAATTTTAAGGCCTGAAATTCTGCCTTCATTACAGATCATTTTTGTTAATTTGCAAAAATCACTTAAAATTTGTGTTTTGGTGATCTTTTTTGTAAAGGAGAAAAATCTAAGTATTTCTCCCCTAAGTCTAAGGTCCTAGTGAGAGACAAATGGTTAATTTTTGTTAAGCTCTTACAATACTGGTGGGCACAGAGTCAGTGTTCAACAAATGACCATTAGCATCATTAATCACTAACTTTCTGTCATCTACATAAAGGACTTGATATACTTTCTGAATTGTAATATGTTACTTTTTCTTATCAGTTTATTCTCATTCAATTCTATTTCTTTGCTATGATAAACAGAATTCAAGTATGACTTTTAAGAGTTTTAATATTTTATACATAGGCTACAATCTAACTCAGTTTAAAGTGGAACATTAAAAAAATATTTTACTTATTTTCAGACAGAGGGGAAGGGAAGCAGAAAGAGTGGAAAGAAACATCAATGTGTGGTTGCCTTTTATGTGGTCCCCACTGGGACCTAGCCCACAACCCAGGCTTGTGCCCTGACTGGGAATTGAACCAACGTCACATTGGGTTCACAGGCCATGCTCAATCCATGAGCTACACTAGCTAAGGCTAAAATGGAAACAAACTGACTACAAATAGAGGAGAATGGCATATATTCTAACATCATTTTATCTGAAACACATTATTCATTGGCCTTTTGAATGTCTTCGCAACACACATTCCTTTTCAGTAATGTGCAGCCCACTCTAAAACATTTTAGGTCTCACTTAAATATGACTCTTGTTTTCATCTTATAAATTTCAAGAAAGTGCCATAATCCACATAGAAAACTGCAAAATGTCTAATCAGTGCTTAAAAATGTTAGCTATCAACATGATATGTGGGCAACATCTGTGATCGCAGTGTGGAAATGGCAAACATGCATTTGGTTTCTTTCTGCTTGGGCAGTTATGTACACACACACACACTTGACTCCAGCTTGTTCTCCTCTGACTACGACAACCAGATGCCCTCTCCGCTGGCTCTGCTAATAATGAACTGTAACCTCGCGTATGTCAGGTACTTTTTCAGGAAACAGAGATGTATGAAGATTGACATAATAAAACACATGCCTCTTTCACATGTGTGCCAAATTTTAGCACTTTCTTTTGTTGCATTTTTAAAAAGAATCGAGGCATTAAAGCCACAATAGTTAAGTCTGTGTCACTTCTTGATTAGATCCCCTTCTCTTGCTCATCCCACAGAGGAAACCCCTAGTATGATTTTTAAAGCTTATACTTCTACAGAAAATCTAGAGTTTTATTTTACTCTCTCGATTTTATAGTATTATACTGAAAGTATCCCTTCACATTTTATTCTTAAAACTGTGTTTTTGCAATTCATCCATGTTTACTCCAAAACTCCAACTTGTACATTTTAGTTGCTTTATAATATTCCATTGTATACCATAAATTATTCACCTGTTTTCTTGTTGATGGTATTTGGAATATAAGTATTTCCAGTTTTGTTTTGTTTGTTTCATTGTTTTTGCTATTACATTTTACTATGCCCCTCCTTATACATGGTGAGAAAATGGCTTTAGAATAAATACCTAGAGGTAGATTTACTGGGTCAAATAATATGCATTTACTAAACTATCACAGTGGTATCTACTTACATGCCCACTGTCAGTGTGTGAGTCTCCAGTTTCACATTCTTGCCAATATTTAGTGCTGTCAGACCTTTTATTCTCTGCACAATTGATTAGTGTAAATCATATCCTTTTACTGTTTAGTTTTCATTTCCCTAACTACTGTTTTCTTCTACTTAAATTGAGGAAACTGGCATCTATAGTTAAGTAACCAGTATTGATATATAGTGACTGATTCTCTGTTATGCATTTATTAATCTGTTTTATACATTTTTAGAAAAACTAGTAAATATAAATTATATTTGATCAACAAATTTGTTGTTGGGATTAACTAATCAAATATCATGTAGAAAAGATAAAAGGGTACAAATAAACTGTGTCCATTTCTCTTTTTTTCTTTTGTCTTTCTAATCAATATGTCACTATAAAAGAAAATAAGTTGGTATAACTATATTGGGCTGGTATGTTCAATATTCATATATAAGAGCAAATAAAGTAGTGACTATAAATGTACACTAAGCAAAGCTACAGTTTCTTTCCAATTATGCTATCTCATGTGGGTCTTTAAGAAATGGCTGCAGACAACACAATAATGATAATATCATAGTTGTAACCATTAAAATAATTATACCATCAGTTAACTCTTCATGTATATATTTTAAGAGTTAAAAACTGCTATAATTATGGTTGACTGGTCTACTTTTTACTTTTAATTGTATTTTATTATTTATGCTATTACAGTTATCCCAATTTTGACTGTTCTCTTTTAAATAAGCCATTTTTCCATCCTAACTCCACTTTTGGTTCATAAGAACAAAGATTACTCTGATTTTGCAGAGCTATCTTTACAGACTCCTAATTTTAAACTATAATTTTAAACTAAATATGACTCCAAGTTTTCCTTCAAAGGCCATTTTAAACTAAACCAGTTTGCAGCTCAAAATCCATCAAAGGTGTGTCATTTAATTTAAAAGAACAAATCTAGATTATTTACAATTAAACCCAAATTCCTGTTCACATTTCTGACCATATTGAACTACTACTTGCAATTCACAAATCTTTTTCAGTATCTCGTTGAGTAACATGGAGCATTACACCTTCAAGAAAACCATTTACCTACATTCTTAGTTTTCTAGCATATACTTATATGCACATTCCTAGATTATTTTTTCCTGAATCTCTGGCCATTTTCTCTTTATCTTCCCTATGTAAAATGGTTATCTCAATTCATATACCTCTGTGGCACCACAAGTGTATTATATTCAAAAGCAAGCACCTCTCTGAAGACCCCTAAAACCTGGTTCTTCGGTGAAGAGCATGACCACTCATCCAGTTGCACGGGACAGAACTGTTTACGGGAGCTGTTTTTCCCCTCATCCTCAGCATTGAACCTATGATCACCCAGTACTTTTCACAATTTACCTCCTAAACCACTCAGAAGTCCGCTCCCTTGTCTCCACCTCCACTCCCAATATCATCATTACACCTCTGCTGCTTTCACTCTTTGCCAAGAATCCCTATCTTCACTCTTCAGTCTTCATCTCTTCACTATGAGCTAATTTTCCCAAGTCTGAGCTGCCTTCCCTGTTCTCCTTCCAAACCCATTTCCAGTGAGAGAACTCCTTCAGAAACCTTATTGCATGTCTTCTGTGGCATGGCTACCAGAGCCATGCACCAATTCTGTTTTCTGGTCCTTCCCCACTGGGCCACGGCATCTTTGTGGATGAAGGCCTATTCTTCATTGCTTTATCACCAGCGTGGAGAATTACACACGGTGTCATCATCATCTTCAAAAACTATTTGCCACAAGAATTCATTAGGATAAACCTAATGAGGTAGATATTATAAAGAAAAGTAGTCTTAGGGTTACTTGGTTATTTGTCCTCTTTTATTACTTTTAAGTAAAAAATGTTTTCTGACTGATAAAACAATAATTATATTTTCTAGAAGCCTTTAAATAGTTTTGTTCTAACATCCTAATTAAGACCAGTGCAATAAAAACAAGTCTTGAGACACTCACACCAAAGAGCATAATTAGAGGTGGACAGCGCAGTTCATTGCTTTAATGCCACCTTTGTTTCTAGCACAACAAAGAAAAAGCTGTCCCCTTTCTGCCTGAAAGATCTATGGTTTTTTTTTTTATTTGTAGCTAACTATCAGTTACCATACAGAAGACAATGGGGAAAAATCTATAAAAACTATTATTTTCAGTGACATTCTGTATACCAGAGACAACACCATGATGGGTTGAAATTTAATTTAACAAACAAACCAAACAACTGCCACGAGAAGTCGATCACTACAGAAGTGTTTCTAAAGGCACGTGTAAATGAGTCTGTGTTAAACAACACCACACGAGAAAGTGCAGATGAACTATGGATGTAAATCTGTGCAACGGTGAATTTTAACCCTTCTGAATAAGCAGGCTCATTTTAAATGTCAAAAAATCATGAACTCTCATATAATCAGAACTGCAATTTAAAGGCTCATTAATTAAGAAAAAGCTTAATGACAAAATGCTACCATTAACCCAAATTTAAATGTTCTAATCCTGATCTTTTAAAAATAATAGTGTATATGTGTGAGTATAGGAGATGTGTGAACTACATTCATTTAGCCTTCAAATGCCACTTTGCCTACATATAAGTCTGCTAATCTGAAGTTAATTGAGAGCTACCAATACCTCTCATGTAAGAAGCATTATTAGTTAGAAAGCAGGGACCATGTCTCAGGGGCTTTGCATCCCTCATGCCTGGTGCAATGTCTGACATGCAGTAGGTATCCAGGACCAGCTGAATGAACCAACACACTTTGTTTTTATAGTTTTAAAAATTAATGTTGTTCATATTACCTGAGTCAAAATACATTCATAAAAGGACACCACAAGGAAAGATGATCTCATTTTAGACTGAGGCTCCAGGTTGCTGAAATAAATTCTGCCTGTAGCTAGCTACTAAGGTGTTTGAACCCACTTGGTATGCATTGCTGCACTTCCAACGATAGCCACTGCTCTCGCCATGGATTTAATGAAGGGAAGTGATGGGCTGTGGAAGACCTCAGACAGCAGCCTTTATAGGAAAAGTGTCAGGGTGACTGTTCAGTCAGTGGCATGAAGGATCCAATGGCACTGATTAATTTCAGTGACAGTACTTTATATGGAAATGGAAGACACACAGAGATCAAAATTGGAAATATATTATGCATGGAGTTCTTTTTACCTCTTTGAACATAATTGCTGGCAGCCCGAATCTTAACCTATATTAATTCCATGGGAATTTTTTCCATGGGTTTACCTAAGATGAAACTCTTGGCTTGTATCTTCAAATTCTTGTTTTAGCTTTAGGCTTACTGTGAACTCTATAGTCAGACTGCATAAATATTCTCGAGCTTTGCTTTGTGCACCAAGCCCTCCTGAGACTCGCACAGGCAGTAGATTGCAGTTTCAGATACTGAAAATGTTTTTTTGAATTCTGTGATATCATGTATTTTCCCCAAAACTGATGTTTGTTTTAGGTTTTTCATTTCTTCCTTCTATGCGCCCAGAGAGAAGGGGTAGTGAGGAGTACTAGTACGCCCCTGATTTCAAAGAAGAAGTCATAGATACCCCATAAAAGAATGAGAGATTTATTAATGGAAAATGGAATAAATAAAATACTCTTTACTACAAAAAGGATGATTCAACAATAAATCTTGCAGTATAGGCTGACATGTGGTGCTTAAGGTCTTATCAAGCCCCTATTGAAAGAATTCAACAGACAGCCACACTATGAACCAAGATAATATATTTATCATCCGCTCTTGGTGTGCTTACTTGTTTTGATAAACTTAAACCAGAAATCCACATTACATATTTAGTTGGATTGTTTATATAAGGGACTCTTGATAGCCTTTCTTGTATATTTCATAACTTACTAGGTGAAATGGGGCAACCGAATAAATAAAATAATGTAGAATATATTAGTTCTTTTGAAGAATTCAGTGACGATGTTTTCCTTATTCATGATTTTTCTCCTGCCTTCAGGAAACAGCCCTGAGCTTCAGATTTGAACCAATTAGGCTGATCCTCAACTGTCCAGCCTTCAGGGTTTCCAGTGCAGCATCCTCTGAGGGTGCCTGCTCTCCCCACTAGAGCTTTAAGCTGAACTTTGGGAACTCTCCTCACCCTTTAGACCACTCACAGTGCTTCAGTCACATTAGTGCAAAAGGCTAGGAACGATTGTAGGAATCCTACTTCATGGCTGACATAACATTTTATTGATGCTCTTCTGAAAACCACTCTCTACCTACAGTCTCTGTGAGTAATCCTGGTAATGAGAGGGGAAGGAAGTCACCTAATAGGAGACTTTTTGTCAGTGCTCATTTACGTAATTTTTGTGAAATGATGTAATATGTGCACATATTTTATAAATTATAAAATTCTATTGATTCAAGCCTGTGTTGATCAACTTGCCTTTCTATAAGATATGTATGTATATACATATAAATTTATTTTCCAAAAATGTGTTTTGATCTTTTATATAAGAATGGGAGCTTAGTTTTGTATATAACAAGATATGTGAGATTATTTTAAAAGGAAAACTTTTTATTAAGCATGTCAGATGTTGGCATTTGGCTTCTAAGGGTGCTGGTGTTTTCTGTGGGAGTATTAAGTTGAAAAGAAAGAAAATTATTATTTCTTTTTAGGTTCTGAATATTTGGCATATTAAATTTGGAGGTCAAATGACCACCTAAATATTTGTCAAGTGATTTCCAATGCTGTTTGGAACTCATGCTGGATTTTTATATTAATCAAGAAAATTACATAGCATTAATAACAATGAGGGTTAATAGGGCAAGAATTTCTGTGTCCTAGAGAGCCACAACCAGAGGCCTGGTGTTGATATGGTCATATAGGGAAGTGTAGTGAAGGCTTTGAAACCAAAGACATTGATTAATGCAATCATCAACTCTTAGTCCTCATCTTACTGGCCCAGTCAGCAGCATTTGACACAGTTGAGCACCATCTTCTCTGTAAATGATCTTCTTCTCTTAGCATCCCCTGATTTCCTGTCTACTCTCTTGGTCATTTCTTCTTTGCAGGTCCTACCTTTTTTGCCCCCTAACTTAATTTTAGAGTGCTACAGGGCTCAGTTCTTGGACTTTTTTTCTTTTCTATTTATACTCTCCCTCTGTGATTTCACATAGTCTCCTGGCTTTAAGTAGCACCTATAGACTGATGACTCAACACTTTCACCTCCAGCCCGCACTCCCTTACACTCCAGATCTATAATTACAAACTCACTTGGATGGCTAATGGGCATCTTAAATTTAACATGTCCAAACTCCTGATCATTCTCCTCAAGACTACATTCAGCGCTGTCTCTCTCATCTCAGTTACTGTCAACTTCATTCTTCCACTTGCTTAGGCCAAAAGCCTCAGGGGCAGGCATGACTCATTACTTTTTCTCATACCCACATCCTCATTGTCAGCAGTTCCTATGGGCTCTAACTGCAAACTACATCTAGAATTTGGGCACATCTCACCCTTCGACTGCCAACACTCAAGTTCAATTCATAATCATCTTTTGTTTGGATTATTGCCATAACCTCCTAACTGGTCTCTTTACTTTAATCCTTCCCCCTTTCAGTATTTTATCACATGTCAGAGGAATGATTTGATTAAAACATTCAGATCATGTTACCCCACTGCTCAAAATTCTCACTATGTAGATGATATTTGAACACTTTAACACGAAGTATAACTTGGCCCTGACCTGTTGAAATGCACTCTGGCATCAGCCTGATAAGAGTGGATCAGTGCCTACTAAACTGATTCTAACACTCAATTTCAATGTAGGGGTGTGTCAAGAGAGAAGTGGCATCCCCAGACCAACAAGCAATGCTTGGACAGCTGATGAACATCCCATAGTTCAATCCAATTCTGACACTATCTACCCTGAAATAGCATTAGATCCTATAGGTTAGTGGTTCAGTCCTACCAGACTGTCCCCCTGACACACACGTCAGAGGACAGCCACAAATCCAAGTTGTCGCTTGTGCCTCATATTGACTGGCCATAGGTAAGAGGCTCCAGTGACTTCCTTGGATTTGATTAATTTGCTAGAGGGGTTCACAGAACTCAGAAAAAAAATTTACCTACTACCTTATCAGTTTATTATAAAATGACATAACTCAGAAACAGCCAGATGGAAGAGATTTAGAGGGCAAAGTATGGAGAAAAGACCAGAAACGTCCATGCCCTCTGTAAATGCATCACTGTCCCCACACCTCCCCACATTAACCAACCCATAAGCTCTGTGAACTCTCTTCTTTTGGGTTTTCACATGGGCATGACTTCTTTAATCACTGGCCAGTGGAGATTTATTCAATCTCCATTTCCTTTTCCCTCTCCAGAGGCCTGAGAGTGAGCCGAAAAGTTCTAACCCTCTAATCACATAGTTGGTTCCCCTGGCAACTAGCCCCACTCGTCAGGTTACCTGGGGTCTTCTAAACGCAATTTAATTAGCCTAACAAAATCATCTTTATTGCTCTTATCATAAGAAATTACAGTAGTTTGGAGCACTCTAGACCAGAAGTAAGACTAAGACCAAATTAATATTTCTTGTTTAAAAGATTTTATTGATTTATTTTTAGAGAGGGGGAAGGGAGGGAGAAAGAGAGGGAGAGAAACATCAATGTGCAGTTAATCAAAAGGGCTGCCAGTTCGATTCCCGGTTAGGGCACATGCCTGGGTTGTGGGTTGGGTCCCCAGTGGGAGCCTCTCACTTGGCTCCCACTGGGGACCCAACCCACAACCCAGGCATGTGCCCTAACCGGGAATCGAACTGGCAGCCCTTTTGATTCACAGGCCATACTCAATCCACTGAGCCACACCAGCCAGGGCCAAATTAATATTTCTTATAAGAAGTTGCAATATCACACCAAGCAACTAAATATCAACCCTGTCTATTCCAGTGGCTTCCCAGCTTCATGTCCTCTCTCTGGCTTCGTCTCCCCATCTTTTCTTCATTGCTCAGGTTGCTCCAGCCTGTAGGCCCCCTTGCTATCAAATATTTCAGCAATGTATTTACTCAATATTCTTGCATCTAAAATATTTCCTCCATTTGGAATGCTCTTGCTCAAAGTATGAGAAAGTCTTGTATTCTTACCTTATTTAAATCTTTACTCTGATATCACTTCTCAGGAAGGCTCCCCCCTGACTACTCAACTTAAATTGAAAGTCTTCTTGCCCCCAAACCAGACACTTCTTTCATAATACTTATCACTAATTATGATATTACAAAATTTACTTGAATATTTTGTTTGTTTCTCTTACACAAGAATGAGTACTCACGAAGGTAGGGTTTGTTTATTTGTTTTACTACTATACCCATGTAGAGGTTCAGAATTAGTCACCCCAAGATGTGCGCCTATGTGGTTTGTGGATTATTTTGAGCTAAAAGAACAAGAGCCCATGGGCTCAAGAGAAACTTCTGCCCCTACTCCCTTAACTACCTAGGAGAATTTAAATCAGGGGCCTTGCCTATAATAAAAGATCATCAGAGATCATCTTTCCAACCTACCTGCATAACAGGAAAAACTGTTACTGAACATCTACTCCTCTTATCCTCCTGCAGTGACCTTCCTCTTGTGACACCCGGAAACACCTGACCTCGTCCTTAACTCAGAATGCTGTACGCACCTCGTGTTGACTTTCTGTCCCTGAACCTTTTACATATGTAAAATCCATGACTTTCTGATGTATGTGGAAGGTTCCCATACTTACTTACATCTGTAATTAAATCTGGTTATTTTTGTTTGTTCATCTGTCTCTTGTGGACTTGATTACTAGACCGGCTGATCACTACACTGGCTGAAGGTGAAGGGAAGTTTCTTCCTCTCCTGTGCTAGTCACTGAGAACAAGGTTTACAAATAATAGGTACTCTAGAATATTATTTAATTTTTAAATTAAAGTTGATTAAATGAATGAATGAATTAATTAAATATAGAACTCAGAGAGCTAAGAAGTGCAGATCAAGGCTTGGGGATTTGAACTAAAACATCCTTGCTCTATCCCAGACTGCCATAGTTTAACAATTGTGAAAAGAAATAAAGAAAACCTCATTTCAAATGGAGTCAGGAAGCCTTACGGAGGATCTCTTGTGCTCAACCACTCATCCTATCTTGGCAAGATGTAACAGGAAAAAAAGTCTTTTGCAATCCCCAACAAGAGTAAGAAAAATGTTTCTTCTAGCCTACATACATACAATAAGCCATACAATAGAGCCTCTGCAATCCAGCCAATGAGAAGTAATCACCAATCCATACTCTCACTTTCCTCCAATGGACTATCACTCAGAATCACCCCTCTCAACTCCCTCATTTCCTCTATAAAGGCAAACCCCTGTCCTTTGTTCTCCAGTCTTGCTTGTGTCTGCCATAGCTTGTTTATCCCAAGTTACAATTCTCTGCTATCCCAGAATAAACTCAACTTTGCATTTATAATTTTTTAATTTAAGGTTGACACAGTGTCTTCATTTTCTTTTTTCTTCCAGGAAAATTGCTAAATTCAACAATTTGCATTCTCTAGATTTCTAAATTAAGTTGAGCATATAAAAACTAGTAAACAAAGAAAATAATAAATAGAATATGTTCCACAATGTAAGCTTGGTTTTTGGTTTTAATGTTACTCACTTAACATTCTGTCGCTCTATCTAAACAAATTTACTTAAATTTAGCCATTAACAAAACAAAGTGTTTCTCTAACTTTTTGTTCCCTTAAATTAACAAAAGAGCTTGATTATGTAAACAAATTGCTGTTTGAGTTTTCCACACTGTCTTCTTCCCAGAACACAACCTTTCCCACCTCCCCTCAGGGGTGGGAAATGTCACCCACTAATTCCCTGTTCTTTTCATTTTTCTCTCCATAAGCTCTTTTTGGTCAGCACCGACTTATGCTCAAGTCACCAGATACACTTCCTCCACCAGGATTCATTCAATCGCTTCTTCATTCTTTGCAAATTGTTGTTCATCCCCAGTCACTCACCTAATAGGAAACCAGCAACCACTTTGCTGTGAATCTAGTGGATATTTTTCAGTCCTTATCTTACCTGACTTAATGTCAGTAACTGACAAGGTTGACCCTCTGATTCTGAGAATATTTCCCTTTTTAATTTTTTTACAGATTTTATTTATTTATCTTTAGAAGGGAAGGGTTAGGGGGAGAAATATCAATGTATGGTTGCCTCTTGTGTGTCCCCCGCTGGGAACTGGCCTGCAACCCAGGCATGTGCCCTGACTGGCAATCGAACCGCGATCCTTTGCTTGCAAGCCCGCGCTCAATCCACTGAGCTACACCAGCCAGGGCAATATATTCCTTTTGATAGCATTCATTCGCTTTTACCCTTCCATCCCTCTGACTAGTCTCTGTAAGTATTCTTTCTGGTGCTATTTCTTCACCAGAAACAAATGGGCTAACTGGTCATTAGTAATATCAGGTTCTAACTTTTAAATTAAGACACTGCTTAAGCACTAAAATATATTGAAGAAATAAAAACTTTAATACATAAATTTTATATTCTTCCACAGAATCCTGACTGTACATTGCAAGTAATGTCATTTCAATGCCTCATTGCCTAATATAAGATGAATTAAAAACAAACTCCTCCTGCCTTCTAAGTAGTATATGATGAAGATATATTAGAGGGTTTCTCAGATCCCATCAGGAACAAAGCACTATTTTTTAATAGTTGGGGGTGTTGTTTCCTGAAAGCTCAAAAATTAGTTCCTGCCCAGTAACTGTCCTGTCCCAGTTGCTGCTTCATTGAAGAGTGTACCCCCTCCCTGGGGACAGCCCACCTTCAGTGTTGGTCAATGCGGAAGTACTGTTGAAACGGAAACAACAAGCCCCGAACAGACTCACTTGTGCTAAACTCCATGTCAGGAAACCAAGGCTTAATTGCAGTTTCAGCCTCTCCCATGAATGTGAACTTTAACTCGTCAATCTGAAATCACCTGATCAGTACCTGAGAGGTAATCTGCAAGAGACACACCCCCTCTCCCCCACCTGCAGTCTTCTCCCAGAGGAAGGTGTCTGTGCCTGAAACAAACCATGCTTCCTTACAGACTTTCTGTTCCCACCCCTTCCTGCCTATAGGAAGCTGTTCATTTTATATACTTCCTGAGAACTTTCTACTTGCCAGATGGTATGCTGTCCAATTTATGAATCGTTGAATAAAGTCAAGTAGGCCTTCAGATTTACTCCGTTAAATTTTTTTGAACAGTAGAAAAGCACAGGCCCTGACTTCAAAGCCAGATGACTTGGAAAGGCCATTCTATCTTCAGAGTTGCCATGATAACTGTCTGGGACTTCTTTTAAAACCTCATCAAGGTCAGCTTCTCCTTGGGCCCATTCTTGCGTCCTTTACTCCCTGCAGGTGTTCTTCCTACGTACAAATCCCCATTTCGGTGTTTGCTGTATGGACACTCCCATCTGAACCTATATCACCTCTAATAAATAAGACATTGCATGTCTGTGCTATTTCCTGCAGTGTGTTTGAATCCTTCAACGGACTGCCCTCCAAACACCTGCTTGACTCCGACCATAACATTCAAACTAAAATATTCTCCACAATGGGACATTATAACCAGAAGAGCTTGCTCATATTATAACCTGCCTGATAACCCAATTTAAAATGTCAATATATGGTACAAAGAAAAGAAAGGTAACGCCTGCCCAAGAGCAAGAGTGTGTGACATTTAGATTCACACACACTACTCAGTAGCTGCTGGGAGGACTGAACAGAACTAAGGACAGAAAAGAGCTCACAGATTCACATTCAGTTAAATCAATTAAGAGTTACTGTTTTCCCTTACTAAATTGATTTTCATTATCTGCATAAGAATGTTAGCCAAATGATATTGAGAGTTCTAATTATATTTTAGCTGTATTCACATACTTGACTGGCTTGCTCAACTATAGTAAAAGAGCACTTAAGCAAGGGAATAACCTTACTTTTAAAAAGGCAGAATTATCAGATTGAATTGTTGAAAATACAGCTGTGTGCCCTTTTTGAAAGGTACACTGAAAGCAAAACAACCTAAAAGAAATTAATATGACAAAATATAATATATCGTGAATACATTCTACTTTAAGAAAAGTAATATAAATACCCAACCAGATTGAATTTTAGACCAAAATCTATACAAAGATTATAACATAAATGACAATCAACCAAGGAGTTAGAGATTTTATTATTATATATAGGCATAAACACATAGGCTGGATATATAGAAAACAATAACTGAAAAACTATATAGAACAAAAAGTACTGAAATTTAATTATATTTTATAGTCCTCTTCCCACACATAAACACATATACCATTGTTACGTCCAGATTTAGTTAAAAAATTGCTTCAGAAAAAGTCTTAAAATTGTACTGTATAAAGCAGTAGCTAACCATAGTGGTTATCTATATTAAATCAGTTAAAGTTAAAAAACTAAAACTACAGTTACACATTCAGGTCTTCAGTCCCACTATCCACATTTTCAGTGCTGAGTTAACCATGTGTATTGGGTGACCGTCTTATTATACTCATGCACATCGATATACAACATTTCCGTGTCACAGAAAGTTCTGCTGAACAGTGAGTGCTCTTCTAGGATAGAAACAAACTCGAACAGAGAAGAGACAAGGATTGGGGGAGTCACTGAAGATCCAGTGGCTTTTCAATGTTACATTACTTAAAAAAAATAGAACTAAAGTTATAAATTGACTGCATTGTTAAAGTTACTTGTAAAAAAGAAGTTCCACTCCTCTCAGAGCAGATATCTATGAATGCTGATTTTTAGATTACTTATGTTTATATGAATTTCATCTATATCACATGTCACAGCTGAAAGAAAATTTACGCAGACCACACCAGACAAGTGTCTTACTGAAATCTGTCAGGAACACAGAATCAGAAAATTTGTATCGTGATATCTAGGTGTTTGGGGCTGATTGGCGTCTCCCAAATCCATACGTTGAAGTCCTCACGCCCATACCTCCGAATGTGACTGTATCTGGAGGCAGGCTCTTTAGAAAGGAAAATAAGCAAACACGAGGTCATTAGGGTGGGTCCTAACCAGTGACTGGGAGGCTTTTATAAGAAGAGGAAATTTGGACATAAGAAGGTACAGAGGAAAAACCATGTGAAGACTTAGGGAGAAGACGGCCATCTACCAGCCTCAGAAGAAACTAACCCTGTGGACACTTCGATCTTTAATTTCTACCTTCCAGAACTGTGAGAAAGAAAACATTCGGCATTTAAACCATACAGTCTGTGGCACTTTATCATGGCGGCCTTAACAAATTCATGCATCAGGCTTTACATCTTTCAGTCACACAGGGCTGTCTCTCACACCCACCTACCAGCAATGATTGTAAAATATCAACATGCTGATTACATTGATTTGTGAAAAATCCTCAGAATTAGGACACCTAAAATTCAGAGCTTGTTTCCAGAATCACATTGTTAAAAGGCACTCAGAATTTCAGAACCTATCTCATGCTGAATGGAATGTACTGTTTGGAGCCAGGAAGGCATCCACTCTCTCTTAGTGCTTTTTTGTTTTGCTCTCTCAGCTGTGCACAGAAGAAACAGGATGAGAGGACGGCACAGCCTTGTGCAGCGTCCTGTCAAGCCAACAGCAATTACGTAAACTCCACAGCAGACAAGAGGCTATCTGTGTTTATCATTAATGGTCGACACAAAAAGATGAAGTACGATGCTACCATTGCAATCTCACTATTTTATACTATTTAAAAAATACTGGAATTATAATAATTGGCTCTCATAGTATATATACTCTTAGTGATTTCACAGATTGATGAATGTATTTGATAGTAGCAACTCATGTGTTTGTGAGTAAACCAAGGGTTACTGCTAACAACACAATTACAACTGTTACTACAATACATTTTCTTAACAAACACACAGCACTCTACAAAGTTCGTGAACTTAATTTTCCTAGTAACCCAATGCACTAACACAAGTACTACCAAATTGTACAGGTGAGGAACCTGAGTTACACAGAGGCTGAGTAACTTCTTCAAAATCCTAAAGCTGGTGTCATCTCTGAACCCAGGTCTCTAGTTCTAGGGTCTGTGCTCTTACCCACTATGTCACGGCCTCACTGCAGGCATCTCTGCTGACATTGTCTGCAGGCATGGACCTATCCATTTACAGGGAAAAATGAAACCTGTCCAGTCCACGTGTATCCCAGTTAAGTCTTTACATAAAGGAAACACTTGAAAACTTGCAAATCTATAGCCTTTAGGGATACATTTTAAGGCTGTAGTGTGGAAAAACAATCAAGGAAATGATTACCATACAAATGGAGATAACGTTTCTGTTGCCAAATGTGGGAAAGGAGGGCAGGGAGGCTGTGGTAAGGAAAGGAGTCCAGAAATGCTGCCTCTGGGCCAAAGCTTTTAGACCAGCTGATGGTTACATGAATTTTCTCTTCTAAGGAATTCATTCACTTCAATATATTAATTTTTATTCACTATATTGTGTGTGCATAGTTTTTCAAAATAAATTCTTAATATATTTATACACATATAAATACATCTTCTTTTGGATTTTCTGGAAACAGAAAAATGTTGTATAACCCATCTGCAAGTGTTTGTATAAAATACATGAAGTATGACACCATGCAAAATGTAAGTCAAAATTACACGCTTTAAAAATACCTTTTAAAAATCGTATGTACCATAATAACCAGAATGCAAATCATCATCCAGATGGGAATGCTGAGAAGTTTCAACTAGCCATATGTACTCCACCAATATGCATAAGAAATAAAATGATATGAAACTAACTTATCAGAGTTGAGTCTTTTGGAAGATGTACAATATGTACTCATCCATCTACCCATCCACACCCGCCCATGCATATCTCACTCAAATACTACACCAATTAAAGAGATTCCTGCATAAAACACACACACATACAAACATACACACGTGCATGCACAAAAAAATCACAAACAAAATTTATTGGCTAATCTTTATTTAGTGCTTACGAGGTTTCTAACGCTGTGGTGATGCATTATGTGCATTACCTCCCTATACTCCAACCGTCCAGGAAGCACCATCATCATCATCTTAGGGAGTCCAGAGATTAGTAGGCTGCCCAGTTTATACCGCTGGGACCTGTTGACTCCAGGACCTACACTGAAGAAGCCCCAGTTTCCAGGCATTATGTCTCTACACAGACACAATGGCGAAAATGAGATGTGCCCGTAAATAGAATGTAGTGTACATCGCAGTGCCATGTGTTTTAATATTTATAGACTCCAATAAAGTATAAGTTTATCTGGAGCAATTTTTTTCCCCAGGAAATTCAATGCAAGAGTAGTGGCCAGAAAAGAAAAAGGCAGAAGACTTAACACATGAGAAAATGGAAACTTTTGAGTATTTTTTCTTTTCCCTTACCTCACATAATAGCACAGAGGAAATTAAAAGAATGTACCATTGCATATACAACTTTTAAAAATAATAGCTCTGTAAATGTGACTATGTAGGCGTGTCTATTTTAACCAGCGTGTTTGATTAGTGTGTCATTTGAAGGAAGGATGTTACCCCACCTTAAAATAATGTTAGACCTCATTCATGCTCTAAGAACATAAACCACTAACAGAAATCATATAAAGTAATTCAGAGAATGATATTTGTAGCTAACAAAGGTAGCCACTGTTACAAAAACAATAGGAAATTTTGTGATTATAACAGTGGGGTATTAAAGCATGCCTATCAAATAGATTAACTAAATTAAATTGTTAAGACTTTAAATTAATATTATTTTGAATATTCAAAAAGTTTCATATGTAAAGTGGTAAAAAAGCAGGGCTACTAACTTTTCCTAAATTTAATGACTAATTTCTGAACGCTATAATTAATATCATTTGCTTCATTTTAAAAATAGCAGTAAGAGTAATGATTAAGGACATAGCTCTCTAAATATATTACTCTCAAAAGACACAAATACACAATTTTCCTAAATTACTTCAAACACAATAGGCCATACCGATATTCACTGCCATTGTTAATTACACAAAATCTTGGGTTGAATTATTTCTCTGTATTTCTTAAGTGCTTTACAAACACCATTTACTGTATTGTAATAGAAACAGTTTGAATATCTCAAGATTTCATCTTCAGGTGAACAATGACTCGGGCTATTCACAGTTATATAGGGCGGGGACGTTTAATATCTGCATGGGGCAGAAGTTAGTGTATCTTTACCTCAGGGTTGGGTTGTACCAATTTGTGTCTGTGCCACATTATAGCGACTTTACCTCTCCTGGCTTTGTCTCCCCTCTTCTAGTTTTTGTTTCCTCATTTGTAAATCTTGCCTCAAGTTGCTGTGAGGATAAATTTATACTACACAGAAAGCAACGACCTCTGTATCTAACACACAGTAGGCAATTTAGACCTGTCAGTTACTTTCTTCTCCCCCAACTCTAACAAGCATTAGGTAGTTACAGAAAAAGTATTAAATGTCTTCCTTCCTCCTTGCCCCAGGGCATTCATCTTCCTTCCCAGCTCACAGGCTTTGAGCTCCAGGCAACGAAGTTCAGACTAGCTAAGTAGGCACCTTATTACCACTGTATCCATGCTCCCCTTTGGTCAGGTACTTTAGTTATTTTAATGGATAAAATTTACACTCAACAATAAGTTTGTTTTATTCTGTATTTCTCACAGGATCTAGGAGAGTGGCACATACTCAGTAAACATTAAATGCATACTTTGAAATTAAAATACAACTTTCTGTATCTGAAGAGCAGAAAGTGCTATTTATTTTGAGTAAGTTATTGTGCTTTTAAACAGGTAAAACTAAGAATACTAGCTAATATTTATGTCATCTGAATTTGAAACAAAACTGAAATGTAGGTGGATGTTTTGGATAAAGGCGTCTAAAGGAAACTTGTCACTGCCATGTGATGCCTGCCCTCCTCACTCCAGTGGGCCAGCTGGCCAGGACTCCACAGAAACTGCCCTTTCCTGCTCTTGTCCAGGCCACATATAATCTCTGCATTGTGACAGCAACTGCCATACCCTTATCCTCCACTCAAATTGAATATAACTGGCCTCTTCATCCTCTTTGAAACCATTTGCTTCCATGGTTACCACCGCACACTAGTTCCCCTCTTGTCTCACTGAATATTGATTCCCAGTCTTTTCCTTTGGATGCGGCAGAGTTCAGCCCTCAGTTGCTTCACTCATCTACTATTGT
>PVKM010000976.1:0-87911 GCA_004027735.1 Carollia perspicillata
CTCACTGATCAATTTGCAGGCCGTCATTTCCCACCAGTCATTGAAGTTCGAGGCTGAACACTGCATGGGCTACTTGTCATTTGGATCAAGAAGAAAATGAGAAATGATGTAAACCAATTTCCCTTGACAGGACAGACACAGATGGAGATGACGTTTGGACCATATTGTCTGCTTCCAGGTCATCCCTGAAGCCATTAGCTATCATAATGATGGAACTGGAGTTATTTATTTCCCCACAATTTTCTGATGTGGCAAAAACAATATTACATTGGGGGTCTGAGTTTTCCTCTGAGAGGCTGTGTTGTCCTTGAGAAGAAACAACACATATGATAAAATATTTTTAGCTTATAGAAGTAAATTGTACAAATTAAAGTGGCATTTGCAAGATAAACAAATATTATCATGCAAGATTAGACGTTTTATACTACAATTGCTATATTTATTAAATATATACGGTTTCCTTAGAGTTATTGATTTCTAGCATGTATAGTTAATTCATTCACTTAAAATCATTATTTTACATCTTCTACTCATTTATTCTGTTAGAGACTGAGCAAGCACACTTTTAGGGAAAACCCAACATGTATCAGGACTGGTGATGTGTCAGAAAACAAAACAGACCATAAAGAAGAAGAAGAAAATCCCTGCACTAATAGAGCCTGAGTCCTAATAAGAGAGACAGAAAATAAACATCAACAGCAAAAACAAAAACAGGTATAAATAAACCAATTATGTACAGGATGGGACAAAAGCAGGTCTATAGTTATTCATGTGGAAAATAATACAATAATTAATACACAATAATACAAGCATATACTCTGTGTTTTGCATACTCACAACTGCAAACCTACCTTTGTCCCCTGTAGTAATTGTTGGGAAATGAAAAGTATTATGGGGGAATGGAAATACCAGCAAGCGGGCAGGGGCCATGCCAAAAGGTAAGAGGGAAGAATGGCAATTCCATGAAGTCTCTCTGAAAATGTGACATCTGAGCAAAGGTGAAGTAAGGAATTATTATACATATGGTTGAGAAAGAGCGATCTGGGAGGAAGAACAATTCATTCAAAAACCTTGAGGTGGAAATGTGCTTGGCTTTTTTAAGAAACAGAAAGTCCTGGTTAATGGAGCAGTGTGTGACAGGTGAACTATAGAAGACACGGGAACAGAAACACCATGACAAAATTAAAAACGGCTTCTTGGGTCACAATAAGGACTGTGACTTTTAATCTTTTTTTAAAAATTAATTTTTATCATATTTTTTCCGTTACCATTTAGTCCCTTTATACCCCTCCCCCACCAGTCACTACACTGTTATTCATGTCCATGTCATTTTTCCTTTTTGCTCAATCCCTGCACCTCCTAACCCACCACGTTGTCATTCTGCTCTCCATGTATGAGTCTGTGCCCCTTTTCCTTGTTAGTCCAGTTTGTTCATCAGATTCCACATATGAGTGAAGTGATATGGGATTTGTCTCTGGCTTATTTCACTTTCCGTAATGTTCTCCAGGTCCATCCATGCTGTCACAAAGGGTAACATTTTCTTCTTTATAATGACTGAGTAGAATTCTGTTTTGTAAATATCCCATAGTTGTTCTATCTACTCATCCATTGATGGACACTTGGGCTGCTTCCATATCTTGGTGATTATAAATAATGCTGCAATGAACATAGGGGTGCTTAAGTTCTTTTGAATTAGTGTTTTGTGTTCCTTCAGATATATTCCCAGAAGTGGGATCAATCGGTCAAAGGAGAGCAGAAGCCACTGAAACGAATTTGAGCAGAAGAGATATATGAGCCTATTTCTTTTTTAATCAATTAAAAAAAAAAGAGGTAAAGAAGTTTTGCAATAACCCAGGCTGAAGAAAATGGACATTGTATAAAATGATAGACAAACACAGACTGTGCCCTTAAGACATTTTAAATAAAAAAGCACAGGCACTTGAAAACATAATTGTATGTATATACTGTCATATGCAATAGCAAACAAGTATACTAAACTGGATATTGGCACCCAGTGGCAATGAATGGTCAATAGAGGTTGGGTCATGGATCAGTGTGTTTGGGTTCCTCACAAAACAGAAAGCAAAATTCCTCTTCTTTAGAAAATATTTTCATTATACAAACTAAATTCACCTTTTTTCAAATGATAGAACATTTCTCTCAAATATTACATCAAAGTAGACCATTAAATTCAGTGAAGGGTTCAGCATCAGTAACTTATATGACATTACAGATTGCTAAATTTAGAAAATTGCTAAATGTGTTTTTCTCTCTAATAGTTCATTTGGTTCCAAAAGGCCTGTAAAAGTTAAAAAAAAAACAGCTATCAATATTCAAAAACTGCCTTTTCAAATACAAAGCACTAGATATGCTATTATACAGGATGAACTATTACCCTGACTCACTTTTTACATATTTCTCCCTTTACTTATCATTAAAGTATCTCTCCTCCTCTTTAAGGTCTTTTTTTTCCCTTCTTGAATGACATCAAAATCCATACTAATAATTCAGACTTGCAAATATTTAGAAAAGATTAAGGCTATAGGAGATTTCAACTGACCCACATTTCCCTGGAGGGAAATAGATTGTAAAGATTATAAATTTCATGAATTGTTACTTATTGTAAATTAGCACTGAAAAGGCACCACAATTCATTTGATTCTTATTGAAATGTACTCATTCAACTGCAACAGATGTTAGTGTGTGGAACTGAAAAAGTCTTCAAAATACTGCTTCATGTCTTCATAATGCAAAACTGACAGAATTAAAATCAATTGTGTTTTATTTTCAATTAATTGCATTGATATTCAAAATGTCTAATTCTATTGAAGTAGATAAGGTTACATTATAAAATATATAACATCCATAGAATACATTTAGCATAGGTTATAAACTACTACACAACCAATAGGTTAGATGTTGCCTGATGACTTATTTCTAAGCACTCACAGAATTTAGAAGTTTGAAAATACAACTTATAAAAATAATTTATCCTAGAATTACAAATACTGAATTATCAGAATCACAAATATTTTCATTCTAAATGATGTCCAGTACTTTATTTGTTTACATACATATGTAATACTAGTTATGTATAAACCACAGTTATATATAAATAATTATAAATATAACATATGTGTATATTATGATATTTTATTCAATAAGCATTTAAATCTAACATTCAGAATCATTTGAAAATGTTTTCTATCTAATCATCTATTATCATTTACATTGAGTACAATTTGTGAATTTTTAATAGCAAGAAATGAAAATTTCATAGTTGTGCTCAGAAAAAAATAATGGAATGATGATAAGATATTAAACATCTCCATGCAAATGAATCATTGTTAGTGGTGAAGTGGCCTTACTTGTCATTAGTTTCCTTGACATAGTCAATCATTTAGTGTACTGCATAAAATCATTCTCAGTTAATAAAGTCCAAAGTAGCTACAGGAGTCTTATGGTACATATATTAAGGCCAAATAAAACTCAGGAAAAATAAACTCTTCGTGGACAGAAGAAAGTTGGTTCAGAAATTCTTCATCACATGTGTCTGGCCTCAGGTAAATACACGGTTAACTTATTCGACTTGGGAAAATGGCTCTTCGCAGATTTTTTTAAAAGCAATGTCCTTGTGCAATAGTGGATATGATTCAAGCATCATCATACAAGTCGTTCAGCACTGTTGGACAGAAAATATCTTTCTAAATCACATCTTGACTGGAGAAAGACTTATCTTTCCAATTAGGAAATAATTTAAACATCCTTGCAAGTCTACATTTGTGTGCTCTTGAATGAGAATATCCACTTACTACAATGTATCTTGTAAAGGCTATTGTTGAAAGGTCAGCTGAAAAAAATAGATCTACTTGACAGGCGAAAGAACCATGTTGAGTAAGGCTTCCTAGGATTTTTGTGTTATCATTGTAAAGATAATTACTTCCAAGAATACAAATTTAATAGCTAAATAGTATGACCAAATTTATTCTATTAAGAAAAGTCCCCAGCAAGATAATTTATATAGGAAAAGTAAGATCAGAATAAAGTTTTACTGTATTAGCAGAATATATCTTTTTCAATTCTAAAACTTAGCAATTAAAACTTCTTTTGACTAAATTATTTTTTCTGAATTTATTTTCATGTAAACAACTTTCAAAACTGCACATATTTATATTAGAACATTTGATAGTTTGATAAAAAAATCAAGTTTTTGTTTAATTAATGTAGACTTTCTGTTTGGGATGTTGAAAAAGTTCTGGAAATTCATAATGGTAATAATTGCAATAATAATTGCACTTATTATTAATGGTAATAATAAGCATTGTGAATGTACTTAATACAAGTGAATTGTATACTTAAGAATGGTTAAGATGGTGAAACATTTTTTTTAAAGAAGGAAGGAAAATTTACAAGACATAAGGAAAATAAGGTGTATATATAGGGATAAAACTGAAAAAAAATCATCTTTCATAAAGCAATTTCCTAACTTCCTCTATAAATGCCTGTTTAAAATTAATTTAAAAAGTGTGATTTTATTCATAATACATTTTCCAATATGCACTTAGAGGTGCAGATATTGTTATTAATCCTGAATGCAGAAACATGGAAAGGAAAAAGGAAAGCAAGGACAGAGGGCAGAAGCGGGAGAGAGAGAAAAATCACCCCCATGATTCCTCTTCTTGCATTGGTGTTGTTAATACTGTTTGCAGGTCTGCTGGATCTACTAACAATTCTGCTTTGTAGGCGATGTTTGAAGCATTCCTTAGGTGTTGAAAATAGCTTTGTATTTCTTGAGGTAAATACAATAATTAGTGTAAGAAGACATTAGCATTTCAATAATCTCTTGATTACCATGAGATGTTTTCCCATATATATCATTATATGATGATAATTGGGAAGAAGTGTTACAGGAAGGAAATATAAAGTGGTTGAAAAATGGAAGGAAGGAATGAAGGAAGAAAGGAAAAAAGGAGAAAAAGAAGAAAGAAAGAAAGAAAGAACGAAAGGAAGAAAAGGAAGAAAGAAAGAAGAAAAGAAAGAAGAGAGAGAGAGCAAAGAAAGGAAAGATAAGATGTGATGCTGGACTTACATGAGGAAAAGTGTAGATCATGATAACAATATTAAAATAACCTAAAAAGTAAAGGTGTACAAGTTTCAACACAATGCAGGAAAATTTAAGATTTTTTCCCCTTAATCCTAGGGCTGCTTTGAATGAGATTAAAGAAGACAAGAGATGCCCTGGCTGGTGTGGCTCAGTAGATTGAGTGTTGGCCTATGAACCAAAGGGCTCCTGGTTCAATTCCCAGTGAGGGCACATACCTGGGTTGTGGGCCAGGTCCCCAGTAGAGGGCACGTGAGAGGCAACCACACATTGATGTTTCTCTCCCTGGCTTTCTCCCTCCCTTCCCCTCTATCTAAAAATAAAATAAATAAAGTCTTTTAAAAGGAAGACAAGAAAAGGGTAGTAATTGTCAGAGATGAATGATTTAAGAATTTATTGATAATTTCTTTACTAGCAAATAAAACCATTGCCTTTGACTGAAAGAACATATAATCTACTTGAGTACCTAAACAATAAACATGTTAAGGAACTACAGAACTGAATAATATATTTTGTGAATGACAAGAACTGAAAAATGGTAAACATGAGAAGACCATGAGACCAATACATTCCAGGAGACCCATACATTCTTCCTTTACCTCTTCCCTTTTCTTTTGCTCTCTATTCCTTTCTCTTGCTCCTTCTTCCCCATTTTGTTTTCTAGCTTTAATTTTTCATAATGAACTTTATTTTCTCTGTGATAGCATGCTACAAATGCATATGGAAGTGGTATAAAAAAGATATAAATTACTTAAAATTTTTATAATGCTATTAACCAATGTCACCTCAATAAACTTAATAAATTTTAAAAAGGTACAAATATTTATAGAAATGGAATTTTAATATGCATTTTGATTTTAGATAAATATCTAAACAAATAGTTTTCAGAAATCACAGTATTAATAGGTTAATAGGAAGAATGATTGCATTTCCTTGTTCAGGTGCATCTCCATGACTTTAAATAACAATAAAGCCCAGGCTGGGGTGGCTCAGTGGATTGAGCACCACCCTGCAAACCAAAGGGTTGCCAGTTTGATTCCCAGTCAGGGCACAAACCTTTGTTGCAGCCCACGTCACTAGTAGGGGGTGCACGAGAGGCAACTACACATTGATGTTTCTGTCCCTCTCTCTTTCCCTTCCCCTCTCTCTAAAAAGAATTAAATAAAGATTAAAGAAAAGAAATAACAAGAAAAATAAAATTCTTGGTCTATTAATTTAGCCAGCATCTAGTGACTTTCAGTATTGTCATTGAAATTTAGCTGTCTTATATGAGAAGCTCCACTATTTTCCTTTTCTTCCCCTATATTTCTCTAATGATAACTAAATAAGTTGTTTTTTTGTTTTAATTTTTACTTGATTTATAACTGTCTTTTCTTTATTTGCTGATATATGTTATAGTATATGGGAACCTAATAGCATATTAACCAAACAAGTACATTATAAAATATTCTGTGCCTATAATTCTAAATATGGGAAACTGAGCGAGGCTAGAATAAAAGGAAAATTACTGCTATAACTTTTCCCTAATGATTGATAAATAGTTTTCATGACTTACTAAATTAATATAAAATGGTGTCTGGGATTGTGTTTCTACAGAAACAGAACCTATGTGCACACAATTTACCTAGGATGATCCCAGGGAGCAGCAGAAATGGAGTGGATAAATAAGACAGGGAGGAAGAGGGGGCCAAAGCAGGATGCATTAATGAGCAGGTTACCATTTTGTGCAACTCTGTCTGGTTCTGTGCCACAGGGAGTTTGGCAGGGAGTTTGGGGGAGACTGCATAAAAAGTCTTCAGAATTACCTTACTCAAGGATGAATGTTTGGGGATTTATTTGTCAATTTCTATCACTTCTGTTTGAGAGACACTTCCAGGAACATTATCACACCAGTATTTCTGACACACTCCCACAGGGCCAAGTGCTTTCCAGTGGTCAGAGGAATCCTGCAGGCAGAGTAAGACATGGTTGTAATAGCAGTCTACGGGGGCAGCACACCAAGGAACAGTGGGTGCAAAGAGAAGTGAGTGAAGCACCAACAACACCTGCTTCTCTCCCTGTCTTCACTTCAACAATAAACATAAGTGAAGCTGACAAATGAGGGCTCCGGTTGCTCTAAAAAAACGTGCCTTTCTTTCACCCACGATACTCATAACCACACAAAACTTTGCCTAGAGGTAGTTCATCTGAAGCTCATTCCAGTCTTTATCCCTCTTTTACTTCAGACATCATACATGAGTTGGCTTGGGCTGCCATAACAAAATGCCACGATGGGGTGGCTTAAACAAGAGAAATGCATTTCTCACGGTTCCGGAGGCTGAGAAGTCCAAGATTAAGGTGCCAACCAGTCCAATTCATTGTCAGGGCTCTCTTCCTGGCTTGCAGATGGCTGCCTTTTTGCTGTGTCCTCACTTGGCAGATAGATATAGGTAAATGATGATGAAAGACAGATAGGTAGATAATAGATAAATGATAGATAGATGGGTAGATAGATAGATGATAGATAGACAGACTGATAGATAGATTGATTTCTGGTGTTACCTCTTGTAAGGACATTGATGCTAATGGATCAGAGCTCCATTCTTCTAAACTCATTTAACCTTAATTACCTCCAGAATGGCCCTGTCTCCAAATATAGTCACATTGGAATCTGGGGCTTCAACATTTTAATTTGAGTGGACACACATATACAGTTTATAACACATAAAAAAATCTCACATTTCTAGATCATTCTTTATCACAAAGACTCTTATTTCATAGGAATCTGCATATCTGCATTTCAAACATTTAAAATCAGTCCAGTGTACACTAAAATTTGTTGACAATTATTAGAGAATTTCATCATCCTAAACCTTTACTCTGATGATTCTATTCAATTTCATATTCTAATAGAATATGCCCCTTGCTAAAGAGTAGGGCCCAGCAATTCATGTACATTTCTCTATTTATCCATGCTCTCTGTGCTCTAGCTCACTTTCTACTCCTTTCTCTTTAAATCTTTAACATGAGCTTCCCCTTATTACTCCAGCTGTTACAATGATTTCAATTTTACTGAGAAAAAACAACAATCACAAGACAATCTCTTCATATTTCTGATGCTACATGCCACTTTCCTTCTTCCACGTATAATTGTCCTTCTTTCTCTTTTGATGACCTGACAGAACTGTCTTTACTTCTAGGGAAAGCCTACCCTTGCACTTGACCAGGAAATTCTATGCCCTGTCAGCTACTCAGACTACCACTCTAGCAGTGCTACCCTCTCTTTCATACCAGTTCCTCCCCCTATTATATTATTTCCACCTGATATCTCTGATCTTAATATATATAGATACGTACACATATATATTCAGATATGTATATATGTACATATATAAATGTGAGTATATACAGCTGACCCTTGAACAGGACAGGGATTAGTGGTGCCCACCCCCTCACACAGTCAAAACACTCATATCCCCCAAAACTTAAATACTAAAAGCCTAATTTTGATCAAAAACCATAAACAGTTAATTAACACATATTTTTATGTCATATATAATATATTCTGAATTCTCACCATCAAGTAAGCTAGAGCAAAGAAAATGTTTAAAAATCATAAAAAAGAGAAAATACATTTACTGTACTATACATAATTATTGAAAAAAATCTGTAAAGATCTAATCCATGTTATTCCAGGGTCAACTGTATATTCATTAATATGCACATCAATGTGCATATTAATATGTATATATGCATGAATCTGTTCAGGCTGTATAACAAAAATGCCATACACTAAGTGGATTAAATGACATATTCTTATTTCCCGTAGTTGTGGAGGCTGGAAAATTCATGATTAGGACACTGGCAGAGTTGGTCTCTAGTGAGATCCAGATTCCTGGTTCAGGGAAGTCTGGCTTTGTTCTCACAGGGAGGAAGGGGCCAGAGAGCTCTCTGGAGTCGCTTTTATAGGGCACTAATCCCAGTTTTGACAACCTTGACCTTATGACCTAATGGTCTCCCCAAGGCTCCATCTCCAAGTATCATGACATTGGAGATTACATTTCAACATATGAATTTGGGAAGGGAGGGCACAAACACTTAGTCTATGACAATATGTACGTATATGTACACTCTTTATAAATGTATATTAAAATGTTATATGATATTTGTTTATATATACTTAAATATGTGTATTTAAATATGTACTTAAATATGTGTTATTTAAAATAATATGTGATATCAGTCATATTAAGATAAATAAAATTTCATCTCAAAAAAATTCTTGACCTCATATCTCACATGAGCTAGTGTCCTGTTTTTTCCCTCTTTTCAACACACTATGTAAGAGTTATCTGTATATATTGTCAGGATTGTTTTAATTTAATCTCAATCTCATCTGGATTTCTGATATGATCTGCACATGTTTCCTACTTACTTCTCTCAAGCTGAAGCCACAGTATTAAAAATGTTTGGGGGATGCTAGATTGCATGAACTCAACAAAAACAACTTCCTGCTCTTGATACTGTTTCTTTACTTATGCCCTTTTGTAGTATCAAGTTCACCTTTGTTCAGCTTCTTCAAACCCCCACCTTTCTTCTACAGCTTAACTCTCTTATTCATATCTTCCACGCCAAAGCAATGGCCATTTCTTGGCATGAATGCTACCTAAATTCTCTGCACCATTGTCTTCTTTTAGCTCCTTCTCTTGTCTTTGTTTCCAGACACCTGTACTCTCCTTTCTCCTCATTTCCTGATTCTCATTCTCTTTCACAGGCTCTTTTCTATGATCAGCCCTCTAAGTAGCAATCCCATCTCCATGCCCCACATTTACATCCTCTGCCATCTCTCAGTTGTATTCCCTAGATAATTTTATTTTCATCCTTGCCTGCCTCTGACTTTCGTTGACTCCTTTCATATCTAACCTTTTTGTTGTGCTACAGAATTACACTTTTGCTTTTATATTGAGTATTTTCTTAATTTTCTCTTATTCAACATTTTTGTGCATGAACTTGATCTCAGTCTTACATTTACACCTTCTTCTACTTTGTGCTTGGAATCAAAGACTCTCCATCCATTTAATCCAGGGTAGTAATTCCCTGTCCAAAACATGCCCAAATAAATTGAAAATTTTTAATTTAAATATTTCTAGAATCACTTCTCTCCTCCTTGTTCCAACTCCTTCTTTATTTAGGTGTCTCCTCATTTCTCATAAGGATTATTACACTAGCTTCCTAATTGGCTTAACATTTGAAATGATACTTCCACACAGCAATCCAAGTTGTCTTTTTAGAGTAATGATCTAGTTAAATAAACCCTTGTTTTAAGTGTTTCCAGCCTCATATTGATTCTATTCTAGATAGATTGGATTGGCAAATAAGATCTTTCCCAACTCTTTCACCGACTCTTTCCTCTTACCCAGCTTTGCCTCCCACTACTCCTTCCCTGTTCACTGTGTTCACACCAGCCTAAACTCTGGTGTCTCCCTACCTATCCCCAGGGCCTCTGCATCTCTATGGTTCTCATATATTTCCCTATAATCTGAGTGCTCCGCTGAATGCTTCCCCTCCTTCCAAACGTCTTTTAAGACCCAAGTGACTATTAATTTATGAAAAAGGGTGAGGAAATTTCAGTCATTCTGGAAAAGAGGACAAAACATAGAATATTCCTGCTTTCTTGAAGCACTGTGCTCATACCTCTCTTATAACCTTATTAAATGCTTAATGATTAATTATAAACTTTTCACAGATCTAGGATTATCATATTCAGCAAGCACATTCTAATCTTTTAAGAGAGAGAAAGAACAAGTGTGAACTCTGAGTTCTAGATACTATGTTAGTGTGGGGGATCTGCTTTGAGAGGAAATGTGACCAATCTCTCAAAGGAGAAGGACCAGGAAACTGTTCCTCAATGGGCTTTAATTATTGGGTTTAATTTGCATAGGAATACAGGGTATATATGTAAAGCTCATCAATCATTGTCAGGCAGAAATGATTAAATAATAGATAACATTCAAAGAACTCTGAGCGCTTATTCTGAGTCAGGGTCAGATAGTTAAAGAGCCATAAAACTTTGGGGAACAAACTCACTTCATGCTTGGACCCTTATCATTTATATTGAGGGTATTAGCAAGGTAGGTTTCATAGGATTTTATGCATTCTTTCTTAGGCCTGATCACCCTAGGGAACCTGACCTTTCCAGAACAGGGCTGCACCCACCTCTGGCATTGTTTCAGGCTTAAGTCAGGCAGGGGAAGTAAGGCAGCCAAGAGATTAGGAGACTTCCTGCAGACAGAATGAGGACTCAGGTTAAGTCAAAGCCCAGGGGTGAAGGTCGATCACCCCCTGTCTCCATAGCCCCTCAAGTCCTTCCCTGAGGGCCCCCTCATGATTGTGCCTGTCTTAGGTCTTCCCTCCCTTGAGGAATCTCACCCATCATTGGCTAACTGATCATGCACTGGGGGCCAGGCAGGGTGAAGTAAAGTGGACAGAGGCGGTGCTCCTGCCAGGAAGATAAGCTTTGTCTCCTTACCGGCTTAGGGTCTCAGGGTCTTTTTACTCTGCCTTAGCCAGGAGGGGTTACAGCTTCTGAAACCAGGCAGGGCAGTTCCCAACAGGTTTGTATTTTAGTTCTACTATTTTTACCAGAGCAAATCTCTTAACATTGTTACTCTTCAGTTTCTCTTCTGCCAAATTAAGTTAATAATTATACCTTCTTTATGAATTATTTTGAGAATTATTTGGGATGCTATATCTTAAGTTCCATAAATCACAACACCTAGATTATAGTAGATATCCTGATAATGTTTGCTCCCTTCCTTCCCAGTTCCCTTCCTGCATCCTGGTACAAAGCACAGTGTCCATACATAGGGATGTTAAATAAATATGTGCAAGGGAATCTGCTTGTTAAATTCACTGTATCCAAACCACCCAAAACCTTAATGGCTTGAAACAGTGATACATTTAGTCAATGAATCTGTGCTCTGGACTGAGTTTGATGTGGAGTGCTGGTCTGTGTTCAAGCATCAGTGAAGGTTGAGAGGCTGAAATCATTTGAACATTCCATTGCACACCTGCATGGTATTTGATGCTGGCTGTTGTCTTGGACTTCTGCTAGGGCTGAGACCAGAACTCCCACATAAGGGCTCTCTATGTGACTGCTTGGCTTCTTCACATCATGGTAAATGGGTTCCAAGAGCAAGTGCACCAAGAGAGAGACAAGAGGAAGCTGTATTGCCTTTTATGACGCAGCCTGGAAATCATGCAGCATTACTTTTGCCACATTCTATTAGTCAGAATTGATTAACTGATATGGGTCCATATGCAATTAGAGGGGAATTAGACTTCATATTTTGACAGGAATGCTGTCAAAGAATTTGCACACATTTTAAAATCACCATGAATTCATCCGCCATTCAGTGTTAGCATCGACACTAGGCTGCTGTGTTGCACATAGAGATGAGCCCAATAGAGAATATCAGGGACCCAGCATACAGATTAGGGATCTAGTTTGGTAAAAGGTAAAACAAAACAGAACAGAAAACTTAGACCGGAATTCCAAAACCTAATTACTAATACTAGATTACTAATACTGCCCAGCTAAAAGCTAACTGGGACTTAACTATGACCATGTCACATAACTTCTGAACCTCAGTTTTCTCATTTCTAAAATGGATGGAATGACTACTATACAGCCAATTGCACAAAGTTTTGAAAATCAAAAGAAGTAAAACATGTAAAGGTGTTATGAATTCTGTGATAGATAAAAGGCTGTTGTTGGAGTGGGAGTAGGTGAGTGAAGTCATCCTCATTTGATGGAACAGTAGGAACTACGTTCTGTCAGACTTGCTTTTTACCAGCTGACGGTAAAGTCTTTGTTCTTTGACTTTTATGCCCTGTATAAAAAATGAATTTTAATGAAGCCACCATTTTTACCTAAGTACCAGGAAAATCAATTAGCTCCTGATGCAAGATATTTTGCAAGTATCCATTGCAGCTTTGCATACACCATCACAGTGAATCACAGTGATACACTCCATAGTCAATCATGTGTTTCAAGACAGTAATAGCAAGTGACATTTCACAATCTAAGCTTGTTCTGCTAAGAAAAAATGGATTCTAGATTTATAGAAAATGTCAAAGAACATCAAAGAAAATAGCTGACATTTAAACAACCCAAAATTCCAATATACAATATATAAAATGATAAAAGATGTACTAATGTGTGCACCCTGAACTATTTATTACATTTATATCCTTCTGTTTAACAATACCTTGCACTTGGCTTATATCCTTCAAACAATTTAAATTACCCCATGATTCTCCATTAAAGTAGATTTTTTTCATTTCTTTCATTTTGATAAGAAATTCTTTATCATTCAATCTATAATGCCCTTGATGATCCTTTCTTTTACCCTGTTGCCCATCCATATAGATCCATAAAATAAAATCTAGTAATTTTCCAGTTAATTGAGATGTTGATGGATCAACAAAGATAGCTTCCTACCTATTTGGTGCCTTAAAGTGGAACATGCCTCTTCAACACTAGAAATAGTGATCAGAGAAAAAGAGAAGCCCCAGCCTGGGATGAAATATTTCAAACACAAAACAGGCAAAAATCTAATCTAAAATCTAATTCAAAATATATGAAATATAAATGTAAATAAATGATAAAGGAAAAACAACTGAACAAGAAATGAGCATACAATGTGTACAAGAAATTCATAGTTTATAAGAAGCCAAATTGCTAAAACATATAGAAAAATACATACATATAGTATCACTAGAAGCAGGGACTAATGTATTAAATCAATAAAGAACTGGCAATTCATAACCACTAACTAATCCAAGTTCTAAACTTTGACAAAACTTAACAAACTTATTTTTTTTCTAGAGCTCCAAAAAGTGGAAGTTTCACACACTGCTTCCTACTAGCTGGCAATATTGCACAATCACAAGTGAGTATGAAAGTATGCAATTAAAAATAAATGAATATTTAAATAAATAGATCTCATTAGTAACTACACATGTTATAATCACGTGTTCAATTATAAAATATTTTTAGTATATGCTATATGACAGAGTCCAGGGTAGACTCATTGTAAATCTAAGATAATTTTGCTTTAGTTGTGAGAATACATGTGTGCATACAGGAATATTTAAGGTGGGGTGTACACAATAGGTACTCAATAAAATTAGATTTAATAATAGTTCTTGAGGTTTTGAGCTTACACTTACAAGGGATCTATGCCATTATACACAAGGCAGTTTATGATCATTCATTATAACAATACTCTAAGTGAGTGTATAAATACTGTAGAAACACTGAGTTCTACTTCCAATCCTGTTCTCTGATATAATTTATTTTAAGGAATGGGCTTCTTGTAGTTGAAAAATAATTTTTAATGACAGCTTGAAATATAGATTCACAATGTGTTATATCTCAAATAACTTTTACAGAAGTGAAAAGTGCTTTGGAAGAGTAAGTTAGCCCCCTCAAAAAGCACTTTAAGTGAGTCAAATAATATTAATGCCACAAATAATAAGTAGAGATTTATGAAATGATAGAGTGGAATAAAATAATATTTCTAAATTAATTTATTTACTATAATACAATAGTGTAAATATGTATTTAAATTAATAAAAATATGCCTACTTCACCAAGAATGGAAAAATAATTAAAAAATACTTTCTATGCTTGTGTATCTTCAACTGCTTAAGTGGAAGATAATCTTATTTTAAATGATAACATATATTTAGACCTTTTGGCCAACCCCGTGGATAGTGTTATGATGCCGAAATGAATACAGAATGAATGAAGACAATTCAGGACAAGAATGATGTACCAATAAATAAATACTACATATTATTATCATGCTTATTGTTATTATTTATATCATATTTCTTTTTCATCTTCATAACATTTAGATATTTTACAAAAATTGAGTTTTTAATTTTTGCATCACCTAAAGTTGATGTTTTGACTGGAATACTGGTATGAATAAGTGAATGAAGGAGTGGACTGCTAGAATCAAGCAAAATACTCAAATTACAGTTTGCCCCATACAGAGTAGAAGAGAATTACTAATTTTCTTTTTCCAGAAATTATGTATTTTCAACCTTACTGTGTGTTTTTGCTGAGCAAAATCTCCCATTCCCTAAACATGACCAGTTACACAGGAAGGACATTAAAGTTCATCCTCCAAATGCAGCCATCTCTTCAAATGTAACCCTAAAATATGTGGAGCCGTTACTGGTATGGGGTACCTCAGCATTTACTAAGTCAGTGCTCTTTGTTTTGATACTTAGACACAGACCCCAAGGGAATTAGTGTGGCACTGTAAGGGCCTATGAGCCACTGGATGGGTTGAACGAGGGGTACTTCCACCCTGGCTGGTGTGGCTCAGTGGATTGAATGCCAACCTGTGAACCAAGGGGTCACCGGTTCAATTCCCAGTCAGGGAACATGCCTGGGTTGCAGGTCAGGTCTTCAACAGGGGGCACATGAGTACAACCACACACTAAGAAATTTAAAAAATAAAATAAAGAAGGGGTACTTCTAATGAACAAGGCATTACCCATGGTAGAGGAACAAGTGGATCAAATAAGAGCTGAGAAGGACTGATGATAATAAGAACACAGGAGAACTCCCATATCCAAATACCTTTGTTTCCCAGCACTTTATTGAAAGCCACCGTGCTGTTCATGATGTTGACATTGACTTATTTTAATGGGTTAAAAGTACTCTGAGACTACAATTTCTACTTCTCAGGTAGCCAAATTACTGAGCAGTCTTGTTTAATTCTGGTAAGCATTTTCCCAGTGAGGAGTGTTTTATTCCCACTGGACAAACTAAAGGAGCCACTGAAGGCCAGACGGATATTCCATTGCAAATACACTGACATTCTCGTTTATCACTAGCCCCTTAAGAACTTAGTCAGCGTAGTCCACTGAGCCAATAAACCCTGATGGCACTCAAAAAAATTGAATTTCAGAATCTACAAGGCTGAGTAGTCCTTGAGGCAGAAGCATATACAGTAAAACCTGTGGACCACCTTCCAGCTACCTTTCCCTCCTCTTCCAACTTAAGGAAATCGCAGACAACATCATTCTGCTTTAATTAAACACCATTGCCTGTAATACATGTGCACATGTACTGTACACAGGATGCTCAATGCACACCTTCTGTAACAAAATGCATGATTGGCATGGTGAGCACATAGAGAGGTACTGAAGTCAGGTGCTCTAGAACACATATTGCAACAGATATTGTCTCAAAGAGAATTTTAAGTGTAATGTAGAAGAAATGGCCACAATCTTTACAATTCTGTCAGTATTCTATGAAATCAAATATAGCCCACTCTCACAACAGAGGAGAAGAGCAAGGAATCATTTTCGTTTCCAACATTATAGCTCAATTTGTCTCAAGCTCTCTCTAGGGAGTAAGACAAGAAAGCTGTTTTGTTTTCCTTGGAGCTACTTCTAGAGCCTGGGCTATGATCTCTCCACCAGCCCCTATTCTTGAAAATCCATTCTGCTTTCAGTTCGTTTTACGACTCTTTTGGTCACTAAAAGAGGAAATATATACATTTGACTTCCCCCATATGCTTCTCCAAATCTCCTTATTATTACCCATTATTGCCCCAAAGTGGCTATAAAACCACAAGTCATCTGGTAGAGGTAAAACAGCACAATTTCTCAAAATATTTTGAAATGCATTTTATTTTTTACTTAAAAGTATTATTTTTGTTCTTTTTAATACAGAAAACTCCACAGTGACATTTCAATTTTACCTAACAAGCAGAATTTGGGTGGAGTCACTATCAAACCTAAAAACTGTAAATGGTTTATCCACTCTTATCAGAGGATTCTTTCAAAATTAGAAACTTGAACAAATTATTTTTGTGGATGTGAATAGTGCATCTATCATGAGTGTATTACTTGCTTTTAGGACTCACAGCTGAGACAAGACTCTCATTGATCATTCCCAAACCACTGCACCCATTTGGGGGACATGTGAAAGTCAGTGGGCCTCCTTTTGTGGGTGTGGAACTGATCCCCTTTTTGACATGGCCCAACTGTCCTGAAAACTCTCCTGGAGAGATATTCTGGAGAAACAAACTTGCCTGCAATGCAGCTTCCTGTCAAGTGAGCACATGGCATAGCATATGGAGTGACAAGATGACTGATTTCTCAAACCTGAGAAGAGGCAAAAAAATTTTTTTAAGAAAAAAATTTAGAAAAGACGCATCTCTGATTGAAAAGGCAACTGCCTAGCATATAATTGTCTCCCAGTAGGTTGGTACTGGCAAAGACAACTGCCAAGAAACTGACCTTAGGGGTTATGGGAGAGCACAGCATATGCTATTTACATTTCTTTGAAGTCTCTTTCAAGTTTTGAAAATCACTCCTAAAAATACACACTCAACTGTAACTAGAAATACATTTCCTGTTATCTTAAACTGGTTTTTAGGTAGGAGATGCACTAAAAAAGGCACATTTTCTCTTGCCCTTCCTTATAATCTCTATTACTTTTTATATAGCCTGTCTAAAAGCATCTGAACAGATTAGTAATATTAAATATATGCATTTAGTATTTCTTTCTTATCTATTTTTCAGTTTAGAAGCTTAAAGTCTTTTTGAAAGCTATGCTAAACACGGTGTGTTTTGATATCTGACACATTCTGGATAGAGAACACTAATCCCCTCTGATTCTTTAATTTACAACTATTGCTAGGTATTTCAGCATTACACCCCTTACCACACAACCATTAGCAAAGAACACTTTGAAGATATTTTATAATCTTTCATGTGGATGACAAGTTGCTTCATAGCTTTTCATTTGTCTACATTTTTAAAATCCCACCAATCAGAAATCACATTCTATCTCAGAGAAATGAGTTTTAACGTTGTCAATATTGCCTACTATAAAGACTACCTTGTAGAAGTACATATATAAAGACATCAACATATGCAGACATTATGCAATGAGATTATTGAAAACATTTCAGAAGTTCTAGGCACCATGAGCCCTTGTTTTAATTTCTGTAATAGGGGGCTTGGTGTTCCTCATAACCCTTTCATGAAAGCTGTAGTTCACATAAACTTGTTTTAGAGATTTTTTTCTGTCCTTTGCCACTACATGATGACTCATTTCTACAGCATCTAAAATTTATGACTCTAATTGTCCTCATTGATGAACCTAGCTTTTCAAGTACTACTATAGCTACTCGGAACTGCATTCACTGAAATCTATCTCAGTGAAATGGACTCTCACTTACATGATATTCTATAGCTCAACCACCATGTCTTAGTCATTATTAATTTCCCATTAAAAGACAATAGGAGTTAATTTTTTGTGTATTTATCAGTATTTCACATTAATATCTAGCATTTTTCAATCATTCTAATGTATCCAACTTTACCTTCCTCTTTTCCCCTCACTAGTCAGGATTCTGAGATAAGCTATTTCATCAATATATGGAACAATTTAAAAACCAAGACCAATGTCATTTTCAGTCCCTATATTATTCTCATCAATCACTAGTTACAGTCATCCATGCTTATTTTCTCTTCTTTTACTTTAAAGTTGCAGGATTGTGGCCAGAAATATTAAAAACAAACAAACAAGAAAAACACACAACTCTGTGCTGACATCATACAACATGCTTCAGAGTCAGGGAGACGTGAGCTCAACTCCTACTTCTGCTAGCTGTTAACTGTTTCGACCTTCCTTAAGTTACTTAAGTTATCTGAGCCTTAGTTTCCTCCTCTGTAAAATCAGAATATTGTCTTCTGTTTTAGAGTCTTTTTGAGACTCATGGTGTCACCATGCCTAGACATTGAACTTGCTCAAAATGTAATAAATTTACTTGAGAAAGAGAGAATAATGTAAATGGTATGGGTGATCCCTTCAGCCATACTACCAAATAAGTCTCTGCCCTGGAGTACGCTTGCCATGAGGGATATAAACCTGTTACTCTCTTAGTGAAAGTTAAATGTTTCTTATGAAACACAGTTCTAAAAGATAAGTGTCAAATTTCAAAAAGAAATAGCAATCCATTTCAGTGCTAAAGGAAAACCTTGCTGGATTAAGAATGAAGAAAAAGCAGTTATCTGTCCTTCCTTGGAAATTACAAAAGAATGTGTTTTAGCCTATGAAATATTTGCCTCACTGGCTGATTTTAGAATTTAACAACATGAATGATGCAATTTTGTTTTACTCCACAATAGTGTTTGCAAGGTGCTTTGCCCATCACCTCCCCTACATTATTGCCACTTGATCACTTTAGGCAATTATTATTCACTTCTTACTTCAATAAAATAACAATTGCTGTGAAATACTTTAGCTTCTGGGTGATTCACAATGCCCCTCACAGTGGTTCATCCAAATAGTTTCAGTTTCTTCAAGTGCCCTATTCATTCCTCCCTCTTTATTTGTAGCAGATACTCAATATCCACTGCTACTCCTCAAATTAGGGTTTTCCAGTATGAATGTACCTTTTCTCATGTTTTCCATGCTAAATCATCCTTCTGCAAATGCCCTCTCTCTCGTTGGCCTGTCTCTTGAGAAAAATAAGCCTTCTCCAACTTAGTGCTATCACTGCAGATTTGTGTCCAGATTTTGCCCACTCGTGTATCTTCAGGGGTCTAGTTCTACTCACTTTCACAATTCCTGATTTCATCTCCATTGTCTTTCTATAATCCGAATCTGTTATCAGGTCTTCTCTATACTAATAACTCACTTTCTTCAATAATACATTAAGTAGGGAATAGCAGCTAGTCTATAAATTAATATTTCTATTTTGGTCACACTTGGGAGAGAATTTGGACAAAGAAAGAAATGGTTTGGGCAAATACCTTGCAAACACACTAACTAGACCCCTTGGTGGTGTGTACTAAAACACATATACACACACATACATACATACACACACACTCTGTGTCGGCACTATTTCTATTTGTTCTGCTGGCACTCATCTGTGTTAGCTATATAATTACCAGAGTATAAAATTGTTAGAGTATAATATGGGGATATTTTGTGATCAAAACAGTCCCCTTTGTGTGAATGATGCCAGGCAGCCATAACTCAGATATCCTATGTGTATTTTAAAGTTGGGCTGGAGTGCATTTTAGTGAAGGAAATATAGACCTGAAGAGCTTCATTAAGACTTTTCAGAATTTATTCTTTCTCTGTGGCTTGTGATTATCTGCTTATATCAAATCACTGATCAGCAAAAACAAAATGAAAAGCAAAAAAAAAAAAAACAGGCTATATACTAAAGAGTTAAAATCATAATTTAAAATGTGCAACATAAATTGTGTGGACCACAAAGCCTAAAATATTTACTACCTGTTCATTTATAGAAAATAGATTTGCTATTCTCTTCCTTAAATTATAAGTCAAGTTTGGTCCCTAGGTAAGATCTCTGCATTTTGTGAGTCTTTCTTGACAATTGGCCCTTTCCACCATCATGATGTCTTCATTAGACTTAAAATAGTTCTTGAAAGAAGCAAGTCAGCACATTAAATTCAGTGTACCCACAAAAATAATAAATATGTCATTCATCCAGAAATAAATCCACTTATGCATAGTCATTTGATTTTCAATAAAGATGCCAAAACATTCAAAAGGAAAAGTCTTTTTGATAATGGGACTGGAATAAATGGTGTGATGGCTAATTTTATGTCAATTTGACTAGGCCATGAACAGCCCAGGCATTTGGTCAAATATTATTCTGAGTGTGTCTATGAGGATGTGTCTCTGGATGGTACTAATGTTTGAATCATTAGACTGTAAAAAAGATGTTGATGGGTCTTACTAGTCAGCTGAATGCCTGAATAAAAAAAATGCTTAGTAAGAGGGACCTCCACCTGCCTGACTGTTTGAGCTGATATATCAGTCTTTTCCTACCATTGGACTGGAGCTAACGCTATCAGCTCCCCCTGGTACTCAGATCCTCAGACTCAGAATGGAGCTACACTCCTGGCTCTCCTAAGTGTTCAGCTTGTCAACTGCAGTTCTTGGAACTTCTCAGCCTTTATAATGGCATGAGCCAATTGTATAAATATGATTGACTGTTTCTCTGATGTACCCTGAATAACAAAAATGTGTATCTTCCAAAAAATATATATACAACCAATACTTCAAACAATACATAAAAAGTAAATGAAGATAGATCATAAACCTAAACATTAATTCTAAAGCATAAAGTTGTGAGAGAAAAATCCTTGGAGAATATCTTAGTGACTTGGAGTAGACAAATGATTCTTAAAGATGTCACAAAAAGAATAAATAAATTAGGCTTCATCAAAATGTAAAATTTCTGCTCATCAAAAGACACCATGAGGGAAATAAATAGGCATGCCACAGGCAAGAAAAGAAAAATATACGACAAACATATATATCTTTTAACAGGCACTTCATAAAGGAGATATATGAATTGCCCAAAAGACAATAGAAAGTGCTCAACATCATTATCATCAGGGAAATTCAAATCAAAGCCACAGAAAGATATCACTATGCATTCATCAGAATGACTAAAATTTACATAAAGTGATAACAATTAGGGATGAGAATGTGGAGCAATCAATGTTCACACACAGTGCTGGTAGGAGTGTGAAAAGATACAAACCCATTAAAAAAACTTATCTGGCATTTTATGTCATACCTAAATATACACTTACTTAACAATTTGGAGCCTCCATTGTTACCTAAAAGAAGAGATACTATGTCCATATAATTACCTTGCATAACTATTTATAACAGCTTTGTTCAAAATAGTCAAAAACTAGAAAGGCTGAGCTTTATATCAATTGTATTTTTGACAAACTGTGACGTGTTCTGACAACAGTTGACTATTCTCAATGAAAAAGACATATACGATTGAAAAACCCCCAAATATGAATAAAGCTCAAAAATATTCACTGAAAAGTCTTACACAAAACAGTATATTTTGTATCATTCCATTTACATGAAGCTCTAGAATAGGTGAGTCTAACTGATGGCACAAAAGCATTGGAACAATGAATGTCAGAGGTCAGGCACCGGGGTGGAGATTAACTTGAAAGAAACATTCTCCCATTGTGCCACAAAGAACAGTCATGTGAGGATGGCTCTCTGCAGACCGGGAACAGAGCTCTTACCAGAAACTGAATACTTCTGAACCTTGATCTTGGACTTCTCAGTGTCCTAAACTGTGAGAAGATAAACTGCTTAAGACATCCAGTCTATGGTATTATGTTATGGCAGCCCAAGAAGATTAATGTAACAGGTGTTTGTAGTGAAATTCTTCCAATTCCATTGTATGTTTGAAAATTTTCATTAGAAATAAAATACAAATAAATCCCCCAAAGCATGAGAACAATGATTTGGAGTATTACCTTTGTAATTAGGAGGAACAGGGCTGTAACTTAGCTCTGCAAGTTGATAATTGGATAAAAATAAGTGCATTATTACTATCTATCCTAGCCTCTTGTTCTCAACTGAAAATGGAAATAATAGTAAAACACCTCTCTCTCAGTGGATGTAAGCATGAAATAAAACATATATGCTAGCACCTAGCACAAAGCCTGTGACATATTCAGTGCTCAATTATAATTTGCTACTAATAACATATATTTACTACACTATTGTCTTGCAGGTTTTTAAAATTTCCTTGCAGATATTAACTAGTACCTTGCAATAAATGAGAAATAATATCTGAAGTACTGATCTCACCTTGCAGGAATATACTAAGCATTAGGTTAATATGTGTTCTTTCATTTATTCCCTTTAATGCTAGTATATAACATTATATATTGTTTATTAGTTTATCATTGTCAATTGTTTATTAGTATATTCTATTTATTTTTCTTTTCTAAAGTACATTTTATTGATTATGCTATTATACTTGTCCCATTTTTTCACCCCTTTATCTCCCTCTTCCCTGCACTCCCATGTTCTCCAGCATCCCATGCCCCTTAATTCATGTCCATGGGTTGTATATGTAAGGTCTGTGGCTTCTCCATTTCTTACAATATTCTGAACCTCCCCCTCTCTATTTTGTGCATACCATTTATGCTTCTTATACCCTGTACATTTTCCCCCCATTCCCCTTCCCGCTCCCCACTGATAACCCTCCATGTGATCTCAATTTCTATGACTCTGTTCCTGTTCTATTTGTTGGCTTAGTTTTGTTTTTGTTTTTTAGGTTGACAATGAATTTCTTGTTATTTTACTTTTTATAGTTTTTATCTTCTTTTTTTTAGATAAGTCCCTTTAACATTTCATATAATAAGGACTTGGTGATGATGAACTCCTTTAACTTGACCTTATCTGGGAAGCACTTTATCTGCCTTTCCATTCTAAATGAAAGCTTTGCTGGATACGAGGAATCTTGGATGTAGGTCCTTGCCTTTCATGACTTGGAATACTTCTTTCCAGCCCCTTCTTTCCTGCAAGGTTTTTTTGAGAAATCAGTTGATATGGGAACTCCTTTATATGTAACTCTCTCCTTTCCTATTGCTACTTTTAAGATTCTCTTCTTATATTTAATCTTGGGTGATGTAATTATGATGTGCCTTAGTGTGCTTCCTTGGGTTCAATTTATTTGGGACTCTCTGGGCTTCCTGGACTTCCTGGAAGTCTATTTCCTTCACCAGATTGGAGAAGTTTTCCTTATTTGAACAAATTTGTTCAAATAAGTTTTCAATTTATTGCTCTTCCTCCTCTCCTTCTAACACTCCTATGATTTGGATGTTGGGACATTTAAAGTTATCCCAGAAGTCCCTAAGCCTCTACTCATTTTTTGAATTCCTATTTCCTCATTCTGTTCTGGTTGGATATTTATGTCTTCCTTTTATTCCAAATTGTTAATTTGAGTCCTGGTTTTCTTCCCTTCACTGTTGGTTCCCTGTATATTTTTCTTTGTTTCACTTTGTGTAGCATTCACTTCTTCTTTAATTTTGCTACTGAATTCAATAATTTCTGTGAGCATCCTTAGTACCAGTGTTTTGAGTTCTGGATCAGATAGGTTGGCTATCTCCTCATTGCTTAGTTCTTTTTCTGGAGTATTTATCTGTTCTTTCTTTTGGCCCATATTTCTTTGTCTCTGAACAACTGTTACATTGTAAGGGGCGGAGCCTTAGATATTTGCCAGGGCAGGGCAACCCTCTTTGCTGCCGTGGCCCTGTATGTGGGGGAGGGAGGGAACAAAGCCACTTGCTTAGTCTCAGCCCACTTGCTGTCACTTCCATTGCTTCCCACAGGTGGATTGTGCCCTTTCAGGTGCTGATTCCCAGGTGAGGGGGCTCATGTATGTTCTAGGACCCAGGGGCCTCTCCAACAGACTTTCCTGTGAGACTGGGAGTTTCTCCCACTGCTACAACCCCCACAGGATTTTACAGCCAGAGGTTTTGAAACCTCTGGGTTTCCCACACTGAAACACTAGATTTCTGGTCTGTCTCACTCCTCAGTTTTTCCTCCTGGCTTGTCTGAATGACAATGTGGGATTGCCTGATCAGACAGCCCCCACCTCACCCACACATTGGCCCCCTGTCCTCTTTGTGCCAGCTTCCTGTCTCTGCCCTTCTTGCCAGTTGAGATGAATGTTTCTTTAACTCCTTGGCTGTCAGACTTCCATGCAGTTTGATTTTCTGGCAGTTATTGTTGTTTTTTATTTTTAACTTGGTTGTTGTCCTTCTTTGGGTTGTGTGAGGAAGTGAAGTGTTTCTACCTATGCCTCCATTTTGGCCAGAACTCCTAGGTAACCAGTATATTCTATCATTATGTTGTTTTTTTATTTAGTTTTACATGTTTACATAAATCTCTAAAAAATATATGTCTAACTTTGGCTGGTTTGGACACTTATAGATATGGGACTATATGTTGTATGTTAATGTATATCTTGCTTTAATCATTCAACAAAAATTTTTGAGATTTTTTCAATAATGTGTGATAGTATGTTATTGTTCATTTTCACTATCATATAATATTCTACTGTATGAATACATGGTCTTTAATTACCTATTTTTTGTTGATAGATGAGATATTTCCAGATTTTTGTATTATAGACAATGATATGCAAGTCATTTAAGGTCAATGTATATGCAGAATGTGTCCCTGTGGGGTGTGGAGCATCATCTATCAATGTCCTCTTAATTAATGCAGAGCACTAGTGAATTACTGAATTACAGTTATTCTTCATATTAAGATCCTTCTATATTGGTCTTCTATTTAGAAACCTGTGTCCATATAAATAAGTAGTTAAGGAAATTTTCCCCACCACTTAGCAAAGAATTATGGATTTAAAAATGCTTTTTACTAAAACCACTTTTATTTTTATAAAAATGATACAGAAGTCACAATTAAAGTGTTATTATTGAGTTAGCCACACAAAACATATTTTGAATGTACTGAACAACTTTAACCTTCATAAAGACTTACATTTTAATCAACATTGGAGACATTAAAATATTCCTAAATGTTTGTTGTTCCATTGAAAGATCACTGTGCCTAATAAATCCATTAAGAATTTGTCAATAACATAGAGAAATAGTTTATTTGCTTTACTAACAGCTTGTAGAAGAAAAAGCTTTCAACATTTTTGAGTAAGCTAATGGATAATATCTGATATATAGATAGCAAATGGTTTAATCATTACCACAGATGATTCTGAGTTAAGAGTTATAGATTAAACCCGTTTGGGACTGTACTGTTAGCCTTATCATTACCATACATTGATTACTTTGATCGTCTAATCATTTAATTAAAAAATAAATAACATTTGTTAATAAAGTGAGTAAACAGAGTCCTCAAACTTTGGGGGATAATTTGTAGTCATATTTTATGTAAATATGTCCTTGCAATATGAAAATTAGCTTTAATATTGTTTTTATATGAAAGTTATTAAAATAATTCCAAAAGGATTATATGAAGGAAATATATGTACAGACATTGTGTTTTAATTAAAATAAAGTATCTGATTAGAAAACTTGAAAGCAAAGAAAAATTTTAGTTTATTATGTTTACTTAGTATTTGAAGCCTTTATTAAAACCTATGAGTGTAACAAAAGTCTGTTTTCTAGAATTATTTGGAATAATAATTAATCCTTTTACTCAAATGTAGAAATGTTCCAGGGTACAATGAGAGAGGCCTTAAGTTACATTGGTCCATACAACAAACTATCATATGTATTCCCTAAAGAGCTTCCTGTATTACAAATAACACTGACACAAGAGGAGAGGTTGAACATTCTGGTTAAATGATAATGGATGGAACAAAATGTAATGCTACGAAGGTATGAATAAGATATAAGGAAATTGTCTCAAAGGCCAATCCGATCTCTCTTTGATACAAACCCAGGGGCCCTTCGCTTTCCAATGAGTTCAATTAGCCCCTTTGCTCCATGACATCACAAAGTAACTGGTTTAAACTGTGCTTCAAGAGCCTTTTATACACGAGAATTAAATGAGCCTGTCTCATTTAATTTCAGTTAATGCAAGTGAGCTTCTGAAACTGAATTGCTCGGTTACAACACCGAGCTTGAAGCCAGGCTGGCTGATTAATTCCCAGCTGTTCAAAGTGCTTTCTTCTCCTATCTTGGGCTATGCAGGCCTCATGATAGCCTGAGGAGTCCTGAGCCTAAGTCTTGGGGTGATTTTTTATTTTTGTCTCCGCTCTACAGAGAGAAATGGAGACCAGATAAGCACTGTGGCATAAAACCAAAAACAAACCTGAAACTTGTTGCCAATTTCGAGAAAGGCATGGTATGTCGGCCTGATTTAAAAAAAAAAGTCCATAATACAGTGTCCTTGTATATGACTTTCAATTCACTGGTACACCGTACAATGTTCATTGAAAATTACTATTGCCTGGAAACTAACATTACCCTAAAGATGTCCTAGTTAGTTCCAGTTCAGGTTTTTACATAAAATGAACATTAGCAGCAATAAGAAAGGAAGGGAGCAGCTGAACACGGTGAGTCATTAGGACAACGATTAGGACATTTTCCCAGATTTTATTGTATAACCTTTGAAATCCTCATATTATCTCCTTTGCAGTTCCCAGGAGAGCTCTTTATGATCTTCAAAGCAGAAATATATCTCAGCCTGAACTTCCTAATAAACAAGTCATAGCGTATCTTCCAGTTTGAGATGAAAAAGAGATTATTTATTTGGAGGTAATTTAGTAACGCCACCCTTAGGATTACCCCTACACCCATATACACACCCTGCTCTCCACCTCACATGCCCTCGGATCTCTTAGTGTATTTGTGTTTAGATAGATGTCAAGAGAAATGCAGGCTAAGAGGGCAACTGAGGCCACATAAATATCTTTTCTTCCTCTAAATGGCAACGCTGCTAGGTCAGAGCAACCCAAATTAGCCATGCAGCCTCCTCAGCAGGCAGCCTTGTCGCTGAAAACTCAAACAGCAAACCTGATCATTGCCAAGAACCCACAAGAGCAAGTCAGAATGGCTTAAGCACTTGAGAAAGCAAAACTATTACAACCAAGCTGGCTCAAAGACTCTCCCCTCCATGCACTGTGCTGTTTGCTCAAATAAACCACTGAAGCACAGTAAGAAACTAAGAAAACAAAACATCCAAGACTATAACACAAAGAGTAGAACCAAGGTTTAAATGACTCTTCCCTCTTGGAGAACTTGAAACAACAATGAATTCAGAGATTCTCAAGCAAAATCCTACATACATGTTTACTTTAGGCATTTTTCTCATTGCCCGATCAGTGATGTACTTGCTAGAAATTTTCATAATTCTGAGAGTCTAGGTGATCTTGTATTGTACTTCCTATGAAAGCACTTCTCCAGTGGTGTTCACCATAGCAACTGAGCACTCCAAAGTGCTATCTGAATGCAGGTGAAATGAGGAAGAGAACATTTTTCTCATCTTTATGTAAGGGTATAATAGTAATGATTATGAAACTATGTGGGTTATGATATTTGGAGATGTAGCAGCAACTTGGAAAAGGATATATTTTTTGTCATTCACTGGTGCCACACCAATGATTTAAGAACTCATGTCAGTGGTCCTGGTTGGGTAACTCAGTTGCTTAGAGTGTCTTCTCCATATGCCCATGTTGTGGGTTTTATCTCTAGTCAGGGTATGTATGAATACATAAATAAGTGGAACACCATATCAATGTTTTTCTCTCTCTCCAGGGAAAAATTAATAAATTTAAAAAACTCATGTTTGTGGAAAGAAAATTTCTTACTTAAGGAATACATTCCCACTGAATTAAAATGAAGAGTAAATATCTCATTAATCTGTGGCCAAATAATTTTAAAATTTCATTCATATAATCCTAACATGAAATAGTTTTATAATTAAAAGTTCAAAACTATGAAGTTTCTTCATTTCATAAAAACAATTCATACTTGTGAAATATAAATTAACGAAACTGATTTCTCCAATGGCTCATCAGTTAATGCTAATGGAATTTTTAAATCCAAAAATGTTTAGAACATTGGGATATTTATATAATGATCAGTTACTACTTCTTGAGTACCTACTGTGTACAGGCAATTTACACACATAGTCTAATTAGTGATAGAACTGCTGGGAGGCAACTATTTAACTTCTTTATTCCTAGACAAAGATACTTTCGTGCCGATAAACAATGCATCCAAAGTCACATAGTGGGTTAGTGCCAAAGCCAGAAGTTCCCTCTACAAGCTCCTTTCCCTCCACTCAGTTTTGTATTTACCCATTTCTTTTTCAGCTCTTGTAGCCATATCTTCTCTCAATTTTCTCCTTTCTTCTGCTTTTCTAATTTTTACCTGGCATGCTATTCAGATAAAACCAAGATTTTTTTTCCTCTGAAAGCCTATGACTACAGATAATGACATGTGCAGGAAAGGGTAAATGCCTCTCCCTGGGGCTTTCAGAGTTGTGTCACGTCTGATTTCTTCAGGATAAATCCTGACGGCAATCTGTACCTGAAGCCTAATCCAAGTGCAAGTTGTTCTTGGCTGCCCTTAATGTCAAGCATTTTTTCCCTCTAAGCTCTCTTACATTCTTTTTATGGTTAACATAGAAAAGAAATAATTCTTCTGTGTTGAAATAACTATGAATAATATTAATATTTTGTCTTTAAGGTATTAACGGCAATGCAATTGTACTATTTAGTACTAATTGTGACATAAGTAATTGCATTTATATTTGTAAGATTTCTTGTAAAGCAACAAGGTAGCTATAATGCTCTATATGTAAGCATAAGTATAATGTTTACATATTGCAGAATTTCACTTGTCATTGAATAAGATCACAGTAATACACCTTTCATTTATATTACTAAAAAAATCATCACACTGAGGAGTTGTGCTTTCATAAGTACATTCTTCTCTTTGTAGCTACTTAAGTAAAACATGTTCTCCAACACAATAGAGTTTAATATTTTCTCTTCTTTTATATTAAAGAGCATAATATGGGTATAAAATTGCTGTTACACAGTTACCTCTAGGCAAATAGAATGAAGAATGGTTTCTATACATAGCTCTATAGAGCTTCAGAGAATCAAGTAATATCTCGAATAAACCATGGGCTTCTTTTCTTTTTCTTTTTTCCTGATCAGAAACAAATCTCAGGTTAATAAACTAAAGGTACTGTTTAATGGCTTCACATGTGTTTTCATTTTTGTTTTTGTTTTCCTTTCTCTGATCTATTCACAGTGTTCAGCAAACATGTGTTCCATTAATGTGTGGATCACAGGAAATATGGGGCTGGGATAGCATGATACAATTATGAATTTATTTAAATCAGTCAACACATGGTTTTGTGTGCAGCCCTTTCCTGACCTTTAAAGTTTCTCTTTATCTTTGGTTCAACTTATTAATTTGAAATACAACAAATCTTCAGCAATTTGAGTAATCCTTAGCAATTTGAGGTTTGAAGTTAGGATTTGAAATTGGGTCATTTCCTGTCCCATAATTCAAAATAAACCCAAGTAATCTCAATATGGATTCCTAAGAAAACTTGTGTAACTACAGCCTATCCAAAGTTTAAGCTTCAATGGGAATAGAAAAGTCCACGAATTTCACAAAGCACAAGATAGAACAGTAAGTTATTTTAAGAGCAAAATTATGCTGCTATTTATTACTATTATTTAAAGTTATTTCAAAGTATTTTTTAAGACTAGAGTTCTCCCAATGCCAAATATTTTATGATATTATTGTATGCATAATAATGTATATATGTGGAGTTTTGTTTTGTTTTGTTTTGTTTTGCATTTAACTTCTCCTGTGTACCAAGAGAAAGCACCAAATGTAGTCATTGGAGTCATTATTTTGATAAAAAGTCAACAGGTGTATGGGGACAGGAAGCATTATGTCAGAAGGAGTATAAAGAAAATAAAATTGGCCAAGTGTTAATAAATTTAAAACTTAGGTATGAGGAAATTTATTATACTATTTATTTTACTTTTGAATATTTATTATTTTCTATAATAAAAATTTTAAGCTATATTGCCAAAATTATTCCATATAACTTCTTCAACATATACTTAATGATTTGAACCTTCTAGGAGTTGTTCAGTTAATTCTTACAGGTTTTCATTTTAGCTAAGTTTTTATATATGCATACATAGAAAAAATGCTTTCTCATTTATTTATTTCTGTCTTCATTAAACACCCTATATAATATTTAATTGATTATGTCATTCCTACACTCTATACCAAATTATTTCTATTTTTGTACTCATAGTTCTTTTTTATTATTTTTAAGACTTTAGGCTCAGAATTCAAGTTATTTTCTTCTATCTCTTTCAAAAGTTTTTCTCAAAAGTCTTTTGGCTCTTCTCTGGGCTCATCAAGGTAAACACTTTGCTGAATAATTTTACAATTTGTAAGGCAATGTTATCAAAAATTTTACCCCTTGATATATCATCTTGTTCTAATTGCAAAGTAGTGACATGTTTCAGAAAAAAGGAATTCCTTGTTCAAGTCAGTTGTCCCTTGTGATTCATTATTTAAGACTAAAACTTTGTCACCTCCATCAAAAATGCTCCTGATGGAAAATTATTGGTCTTCTGGAAGTATAAATTGTGTAATGATATCTCATACTATTCATTCCATGTGGTCTTTTATGGGATTGCCATAGACCAGTTACTAGTTCTGTTTTACTTCTCTTCAGGACAGTCAGGGCAAGGCAAGTTAACATATGTCATTGTTCTCAGAACTTCAAAAAGAAGAATCTTAGTTTGAAAAGCTTATCAAAATTATGCCCCCGAGAGAGTACCTAAAGTGAACGGATTTCTCACAGCCTTGAGTGTGTTCCCACGAATGGCACACAGGCCCCAACAGGCATGAGTAACAGCTGACGCTCCAGAAAACCAGACTCGGGCTCTGCAGGAATCAGGCACTGACAGCCACAGAAAGCCTCTGGTGGGGATTTTTAGACAAAAGACTCGAACAGCTTGTAATGTCCTCATTATCTTCAAAACAAAGCATGTTGCTAAGTATGCCAGAGGACTTGCTGCTTTCCAAAAACTTCGAGGTACAAAATTTCCTTGTTTTAATCATGCAGTTAGCATGAATCACCACCTTTAAAGAGCAAGAAACGGGAAAGGGCATTACTGGAACATTTCTGGTAGTGCAGTAATTTCTTAAAACATATAATTCTGTAATGATCCATTATCCCAATTTAAAAAAATGTGGAATTGTTAGATGATATAATTGTAAGGGAACATCACTAAGAAACATCTTAGCATACTTTTCTAACTTGATTATTTATGTTACCTTTATCACATGTACTTAATTTTTAAAATAAATTTTAATCTATACCAAATTTCATTTTAGAACTACCCTGCAGATTTTAATGATGTTATTTGCATTTATAAAGGCTCTTCTTAAGATCTAAAATCAGATTCTTCAGCCAATTAATTCTTTAAAAAGTAAGTAGTTTCTAATACTGTTTTCTGGTGCATGCATTTTGGGTAGACATTTAGAGAAAAACAATATGTAATCTTTTTTATTGTTTATAATTTTCTATTTACCAAACACATAGCTCACCAATTCTACAGTTCAAGGATTCATCATCTTTATTTATAGTATACTTACCCAGTACAGAATATAGCCTAGTTGAAGAATGTGTTTATCAATATCATTTTCTATTTAAGGTTAAGAAAATATTTGACTATGGTTTAAACATTGAATTTGTATTTCATTGCTTCCTGACTACCAAAATTTGTCTTATTTTTAATAACTTTAAAAGCTATGTTGTAGAATGACTATAAGTTAATATGATACACAAAGCATTGCCTAAAGTACACAGGTTATATTCCCTTTATTTTACTAAACACTAGTCCCTAATATTGATATTACAACTGTTAATTTCTAAAAATGAACATTACAAAATTTTTTGAATGTTGTATCATCTTAATTCTCTAATCACATTTGTCAACCAGCTCCATTTTCCTTGAATCTGACTTTGTTTACTCAATTACTAGAAATATTTCTTTAACTTACATAATGACTACTTGATCTAGAGAGTGAACATATCAAATTTATTTTGATAGAATATTATTTCACCCACCTACATATAGTTTAACTGCTAGTGCCAAAGTGTCAAACTGTAAACCGGCTGCTCTGTAGGTGTTCTGTGAAGAGACAACTCTCTTTTTAGAAATAAAGTTTTACAAATTTTTATTGTTTGAAGAAGATAATCTATTGTAATATTAATTTCCTCAGAAAGATACTGACTGCTGCATATACTTTAGGGTCATTACATAGCATCTTCCAACACAATTAATATTGTGTTTTATATAAAGTACTTTCTATCACCATATAATAAATGGTTCATAGTTTAGAAACTATATTTTCTGACATGCTAAGCAAATGAGAAATGCAGTAATATTTTACTTATTCTCCTATTAAACCAATAGAATGAGAAGACCACTATGTGCGAGACACTGTGCTAGACTTTGAGCATGCACTACTAAGAAAACTAGAAAATGAAATGAAGAGAGGACAACCAACAAAATGTTATCTCCTATGAGGAGGAAAAAACCACACAGGTGCAAAAATGAAAAAAATGAAATAGGGAGACAAAGGGAAGGAGATAAGTTAAAGCTTCAATGAGGACATGAAGCAACTAAGTAGAATTAGAGGAAGAGCCATTCTGGGCAAAGTGAACAGCTCAAAGTTTAAAAAAAAAGTTTGCATATTTGAAGAACTGAAAGAAGATGAGGATGGAGAAGAGTACCTGAGAAAGAAAGAAGCACACCATCAGGCTGGAGAAGCAAGTGTATTGGAAATCTTAAATTCAATAATCATTGTTGCTGTGGTTGTATTTTTATTATCTGTGTTCCTACCTCTATCATCTGTTTATAAATAAAAAGGGATATAGTGATAGCATCCTTTCTTTTTCTAGGCTCTCAGCATATAAATTCAAGGTTCAGAAAGATTGTGTCAGCAATTTGTTCTTTTCTGAAGAAAGACATGGAGTCTTTTGATGGCTGAACTCAAGAATCTACCATCTGTATCACCAAGTTGAGTGTCTAAAATCTGAGTAAATCAAAGCCTAGCTCATATCTTACAAAACTGGTTTCTTTTAAGCTTTCAGTATAAGCTCTTAGACATTTCTTTGGTGATTGTCTTCTCCTTCTTCATTTCCTAGTATTTTAATAGCTTTCGTCATTAATTTTTCTATTTTGAAAAATTACTGATTTTGCCAGTCTGTTTATGTTCATTTATGTTTTTATGTGTTGCTGGAATAATCTGTCTAAGAAAAATTTGGTCCTGTTTTTCTGCTGAGAATTAACTACAATGACTCTCTGCATAGTCAATTATTACTTTTCATATAATTATTTTATCCTAGAAGTTAGTTTGGAGGTTGACCCATACAATATAAAGGGAAAGAGATACATCTATTGTGGCAGTAAGGAGACCCAATAACTGTCTGTGGTTCAAAGCAGGAGGTAAGATGGGTTTACAAGCAGTGAAAGAAAATGCAGCAAACTCAAAAATGGTAGTGCATTTTTCTTAGTTGTAGAACACTTGGTTATAGAGCACTTTCATACTATGTTAGCCTGTAACTCTGACTTCACAGAGATTGAAGGACCAAGTTTCTTTTGATCTTGCTGCTTTGACATTTTCAGTACATCATAATTTATTTTGCTTTACTATTGTGCTTCTCAGATATTGCAGGTTTGTTTTTTTAAAACAAATTGAAGGTTTGAGGCAACCCTGTGTCTAGAAATTCTATGAGTGGCATTTTCCCAACAGCATTTGCGCACTTCATGTCTCTGTGTCCCATTTGCTGTGGTGATCAGTGATCAGTTATTTCTGATCACAGTTAGTTACTATGGTAATTGTTAGCTAGGTACAGTTAGTTACCATGCACGGTTACTATGGTAATTGTCTGCACTGTCATGAACCATGCCCATAAGACAGAGTTACTTAAGGGATAAATGTTGTGTATTCTAATTGCTGTACCAACTGGCCTTTTCCTCATCTCTCTCCCTCTCCTCAGGCCTCCCTATTCCTTGAGAAAAATACATTTAAAGTAAGCCAACTTATAACCCTACAATTGACTCTAAATGTCAAGTGAAAGGAATAATTACACTACCTCTACTTTAAATCAACAGCTAGAAATGGTTAAGTGAAGAAGGCATGTTAAAAGTTAAGATAGGCCAAAAGCTAGGCTTCTTGTATCAAAAAGTTAGCTCAGTTATGAATGCAAAGGAAGTTTTTTAAGGAATTTAATAGTGATACTTCAGTGAACATACAAATGTTAAAAATGCAAAACAACCTTATTGCTACTATGGAGAAAGGTTTAGTGGCCAGAAGAGAAGATCAAACCAGCAAAATATTATCTTTAAAAGAAAGCCTAATCCAGAGTAAGGATTACTTACTTAGTAAGCTTGCTTCAATTCTATGAGGGCTTATAGAGGTGAAGATGCTGCAGAGAAAGTTTGAAGATAGCAGAGGCTAGTTCATGAGATTTAAGGAAAGAGACCATCTCCATTAACACAAAAGTACAAGGTGAGGCAGCAAGTGTTAATGTGGAAGCTGCTGCCAGTTATCCAGGTGATCTAGCTCCGATATTAAACAAGGTGGCGGCAGTAAACAATGAGCCTTTCAGAGTAGACCAAACGGCCTTATATTGAATGGGAATGTCATCCAGAACTTTCATTTTTAGAGAGAAGACAATGCCTGGCTTCATAGCTGCAAAGGACAGGCTGACGCTCTGGTGACTGGTATCTGGTGACTTGAAGTTGAAACCCATGCTCATGTAGCATTCCAAAAATCCTGGGACACTTAAGAATTATGCTAAATCCATTCTTTCTGTGCTGTATATGTGGAACAAGAAAGCTTGGATAAAAGCACATCTTTTACAATGTGGTATACTGAATATTTTAGCCCACTTTTCGAACTTAATAGTCAAACAATTTCTTCAAAATATTATTGCTCAATGATAGTGTGCCTGGTCAGCTAAGGGCACAAATGGAAATGTATGGCAAATTCATGTTGTTTTTGCACCTGTTAACCTAACATCCGTTCTGTAGCCCATGGAACAAGATGTAATTTTAACTATCAAGTCTTTTTATTTTAAAAAATACATTTCATGTGGCTATAGCTATCATAAGCAGGGGGTCCTCTAATGGATCTGTGCAAAACAAATTAAAAACTTTCCAGAGAAAAATCACTATTATACATGCTATAAAGAACAACTATGATTAGTAACAAGAAGTGAAATGTCAACATTAACAGAAGTTCAGAAGTTGCTTCCAGCTCTCATGGATGGATGTGAGGGGTTCCAGATTTCAGTAGACTAAGTAACTGCAGATGGGATGGGAATAGCTAGAGAAGTAAAATTAGAAGTGGGGACTGAAGACGTGACTGGGTTGTTGAAGTCCTGTGATCAAACCTTAGAGGATGAGGAATTTGCTTACGGGTAAGCCAAGAAAGTGGTGTTTTGAGATGAAATCTACTCCTGGTAAAAATGCTATAAAGATTGTTAATGTGGCAATAAGGATTAACAACGAGGATTTACTGCACACTTAATAGACTACACTACAGTGTGAACATAACTTTTATATGTACTGGAAAACCCCCAAAATTGTGTGACTTTCTTTATTGTGATATTTGCTTATTACAATGGCCTGGAGTGGAATCTCCGAGGGATGCCTATACGTAAAAAATACTTAATGGTTCAATATGGCTACTTGAGTTGTAATATAATGTCCCCATTCCAGTTAGCAGAAGTAACAAGAAACAAAGAAAGGCTATATTTTTCTCTGGAGGCTAAAAGCCAAGCTAAAACCCAGGAATTACTTTACTAAGAATAAGGAGAAAAAGATATTCAACACTGTCTCATCACCTAGCACAGCATCTATCTAATAAATGCATCTATTGAATTGATATTCTGTGAATTTATGTCCCAGCTGCATCTCAACCTGCATCTAAACCCAGTGTATTAACCCTCACACCAATCCTCTAAACCACGGATTCTTTTGACTTTTATGGAGGAGGAAACAGAAGTCCAGAAAATATGAGACTGACCATAATCATACACTAAAGTAGTACTAGAGCTCTAGGCTTGAATTTCAAAGACTTTCTGTGTGTTTCAAAGGTAATGACAGTTACAGATTTCCATGGAAACTGCCATGAAAACTGCCTCTTTCTGCAGCAGTTCTTAATGCTCCTGGATGGAAACTCCTTCCGAAAAACCCATATATATACATTTTTGGTCCTGTTCCTTTTGGTCAGCTAATTTTCCAATCTGATGTTACCAAAAACTTCAGTAGCTTTGTAGGTTTACATTCCCCCAAAACTGAATGGAAGATATGGAATCACATAAACAGAGGCATTTAAATGGTGGTGATGATGCTGAGCCATTTACATGTAAATCCATGACTCGTGTTTACTCTCCTTATTAAAATATAGACTGGACACAATTTTTATCTATGATATGTATTCAATAACTGAAATAATGTTGCATGCAACATGAATTTAAAATAGTTACCAAACAGGAACCAGCAAAACTTAGATCATCCCCAGAGATCTGAAGTTGTATGGAAGAGAAGCAAAGCAGCAAACTTGCATCTCCGAGGTTCCATTCTGTAACTTGGCTCATTGTGCCATCTGGCTGCCTTATTTCCACCCACTACTTGAAATATGTGTTTATAGAAATAAATATGAAACTACCACTAAAGCAATATAAAAGCTGCAAATTCAAAACCATGGTACTGACAAATACAAAAGTCTGTGTTCTAAAATCAATTAATAACTTAGCAACATCTTCGGATACTATAGTTCATAACCTCACTGAAAATGTCAACCAGTTTATAGATATATCGTTGTTGCAATATATTTAGTTCTAAGTTTCTTAAGAATGAATATACTATTTGTTTTTAGAAGAATATTTTGCATTGTTTTTTGAGTGAATATTTCATTTACTTACAAAAATTGAAGTCAATAAGATGACTTCCTTAAACACTTACGTAGATACTTATACATCTAAGTGTTTCTCTTTTGGAGTAAAGACTATAGGAATGGTCATATTCTTTTTTTAGGGTTAAGATTCCAAATGATTCTCGTGAAGTTGAAATCTTTTTTGTTTTCTTTATAAACTAAACCTAAAAATCTATCCTATTAGATAACTTCAGTTTCTGCTAAAATATTCTGGTGAGAGAGTTGTAGGTCCCTCTATGCAATCGCTGGTAAATGATAATAACATTTTCAATAACAGTAATAATGTAAGCCCAGATAGATTGACTGAGAAATATGCTGAGTAACAGCACCAAGCACACAAAACACATACACATGTGTGTATGCACAAGTGCACACTTTTGTGCTATTTTTGCAACCATTTACTGATGTAGTACTTTTCAATTTTAGTCTTCTATTTATATAAAAGACTGTGTACTTCGATCTATGAGTCTTCCAATCTACTAAGAAAATGAAAAGACCTTCAAAACCTTCTTTATTGGTGAATTAGAGGTGCTTTTTGGATACTGCATGGCAGCTGTAGACATACTTATGTCTGAATAATACCGCATGCATATTTGTGGTAGGATAGTTCAAAAATGGTGAATAAGTGATGACTCCTCTGAAAAGTTTCATGGTCTACTGAGAAAACATAAACAAATATATTAAAATACAAAATGGTAAGTGCATTTGGTAATTGCTTTCAGTTCTCATGAGGAACCGTTAGTAGCTCTGATGGAGCATTCACTAATTGCAGAACATCATAAGGGGCAACGCTCTCTGTGTAAAGAGGTACAAGACGAAAACGTAAAACTAGATACCAAGTACATAGATTTAAGAAATACTAGTGCATCAGAATCTTAAGAGTTGTGTGTCAAGAATTCAACAATGAAGTTGAACAAAGTTAAACAGATTTCTTTAATGCAAGATGTCTCAAAGCTGCTAATATACTAATTGTAAATCTGAAGGAGAGATTTATTTCTACATAAAAGGGGATATGTTCTTTTTTGTAGAACTGTTGAAGTTATTGTTTCACAGACTAACAGAGTCCTAAAGGGCTATGAAAAGAGATGCCACCCTTTGTCTCCTCAGAATATGTTTCCAAATTCTATATTTTAAATGTACCAGCATTTATTTTAAGAGACTTTTTAAAATTCACTCTACTTATTAAAACTGTAAAATAGTATTATCCCTTTTTATTATAGCTTGAAAAAGTTGAATGTTCATACATTTTTTTCTTTTGAAATTTATATTCCTATTCCATAACTATATTTGTAGATGCTTCCAATCCATGACAGCCCAAATAATATGAATTGAGAGCACATTAATTATCCTTTGGGTAGAAGCCATTTTTCCTTACTAATAACTAGTATAAAAAAATAAAAGCTATGAACAGAGTAAAAGTTTACATTTCTACCAGGGTCTTCAAATGACAACTTAACTTTCTGAGCCTTTGTGGTGGTCTTTTGGTCTACTTGGTTTATTTGGTACCTCTGGAGCCCCTACTGGTGCCTCTAATGCTACCCAAGGGGGAAGTATGAACTTCCCCAGGTCATACCGCCTCTATGTAGGGGAAGCATGTTACCATCACATGGGCATAAGGAGATTTCCCATTCTAGACCACTCCTTGTTTCTGGGTTACCATTTATTATTGTCACCAAGTTGCCTGGTGTCTTTGGATGAAGGAAGGTACTCTCAGGCTGACAGAGACAAAAGACTTGTTGAGTCTGGGGCCTATTGTGGTGGTATTTGCCTAGCCGATACTCCCAGCTGCTTTGTCGATCCCAGCAAGAAAAGGGAGTGTCCATCCTGGTGCAGAAGGAGAGTTTCTCCCTGACCACTTGTTATCAGCAGGAACATCCTATCAGGATGCTCCTTTGCAATGCTGCTATGTTTTGCCTGATGATATTGACACTAGCTCCAGGGATCTGGGGAAGAAATGAACCAATCAGGGTTGCCTTCACTTGCTAGACTGGAACACAGGAAAAGCTCAGTTTAGGGACCTTAATCTGCTGGGTCGGAATATACTCTGCTGCTCTGTTTTTCCTTCAGTCTAGAGTTTCCAACCATTTCCACCTTCTTCTTTATAAAATTCAGAAATATCATAATCACATTGTTCTAGAGCTTATGGTTATACTCCATGGGGGAGAGCCAGAAAAACCATCTCTGGGTCACATTGTCATGGTCTGAAGTCTGGCATGTTATTTGGAAGCCACCACAGTACCTTCTTCATAATATATATCCTGTATGCATTTAGGGAGTAAACAAAATGAAGAAAGCCAGCTAAAATTTGTTAATGTTCAGCCACAAATATCTTTGAAGTTTCTGAAAGTCTTGTGTTTCCTTTGTTATAATTGGCATTGTAGCTGGAAAAAGAATAGATCTCTAGGGTTTTTTAGTTGTTGTTTTTTTTTTTCATTTCTTTAATACATCTAACTCCTGGCCATTCATGAACCTTAATATGCCTTGGTTAATTTATTGATCCACTTATTGTCCAGGTATAAGTCACAAGACTAGATTCCTTTTGCAAGGGCACTATCAAAATATTACATCCTGTCAACAACTAAGTTGAATGTGATCCTTGCTCCTGGTGGTGTAAATTCTGAAACAGGATGATGGTGGGGTGCAAAGCCCACAACAAACACAGCAACGATAAACAACAGGATCCTGGGTATATTAAGATCGCAGGTACAAACCTTACTCACAAGATCAAAAGTTGAGAAGGTCAGAAGCATGTTGGGAAACAGAATGTAAGTCAGTTCGTGTGACGTGCCCCATACACAGACCGTCTGCCCGCTTCATTTTGAGTAAACACCTGGAACAGCAAGTGTCCCCAAAGGTCACCTTTATACATGGAACATTTATTATATTTATAGCTTGTGTTCTGAAGCAAAAACAAACAAAAGCACAAAATCTCTAAAATCCTGGCTCTTTTTTACTCCATTGTCTCGTGTTCTTTAGCATGTAACATCAACTTATTCAGTGTATTATCATGTAAAGCCTATTGCTTAGTAGTTTTGCATGTTTAATGCCTCACGCTGCAAAATTACAAACATGCAATGTCTAGTTTGTGTGTATTTTGTGTGCATTTTCATTTACCCTAAGTGATTAAATGATTCTCACAATTTATAAAATAAAGTGTAATAAAATTAAAATTATAAATAACTTTAGGCTCCCTATACTGAAGATGTTAAATTATTTTAATAAACTTTTATCCGACCATTCAAAAACATGTTTTCGCCAGAAAACTGGAGGTAGTCTGGGATAGATTACATTATTTTCTACTCTAAGAATCACAGTTTCCATCCTTTATTACAGACATATAAGTAAAAAAGACATGGGGCGTATACAATTAGTTTTGAAATGATCATGTTATTTGGCGGTTTGCTTGACAATTCTTACATGTTCCTTACATAAAAACATAGTCATTGGGCCACTAAAACTAGGTATATCAATATGATACCTTCTACAGTGTGCAGGATTAAGTGTTATTCATCATTAAATGCTTTAGCGAATCTATTAGGTTCTAATTATACTTTAATTGTATGTAGTAGCAGGTAAAGTGTGTGCTTTTCATTCTATCACAAGAACTACATTAAAATTTTGCTGGAAAGGCATTCTCTTTGCATTTGACTTGTATTTCAATAAATATCTTGACTAGATATAACAAATAAATTGTCTAGTAGGAGGGATTTTTTCCTATCAACAAGATTAAAAGAGAGTGAACATAGAACATGGTATTCATGGCATATAATGAGGCATTATACATGGTCTCTCCTACCTGGCTTAATGGGTTCAAGTACTCACAATACACTTATTTCTCAATTTGAGGAAAGTAATTCTGTTCTTATCACCAGTATAATACCCACCCAGTAAAAATTGTCCTTTGTCTCTTCTATTGCTTCACCAGTTTGGGGGGAGAGGAAAATATCTTTGTAGAATCCCAGCTCTTTGAAATTAATAATTTGTCTGAAAATTTCTCCAATGACAGAAGTCATTTCTATCTCTTGAGAGCTGCCTTTCCATCTACAAAGGTTTCATGATACAACTCTGACAAGCATGTTGTCTGTGAAATGGGGAGGTTTACTTTGCCTCTGAAATCACTAGCAGGCACACATGAACTGAGGAATTCTAGGCAGAAATTTGTCCACAAAAGATATTCCGGATACTACTCTCGCTGAAATTATTCAGACAGTTCCAAACTGTGCAGGTACTTTTTAATAATAGTAATATATAAATGATTTCTCTTTATTCTGTAAGTTCAAAATAGATACACAGAACATGTATTTAAAAATGAAAACAAACCAACAAAAAGTCCAGTCTATGGAATAAATTGGCATGTAGTGTACTAAGCAGTTAATGTAAACATATTTATACCAACCTATATGTAACATCAATGCATAAATATAGGATTGCCCTGATGTTAATAATCAAATACAACTGATTAGGGAAAAAAATTAAGTCTTAGCATATATAACAATTTTCTTGGTTTTGCCTCAGGTACATTGTCTTAAATGTCCTTCTGGTCACATAATTTTACCAGGGCTATACACAAGCAATTAAACTTAAGTTTTGTTTTACCTCAATAGTTCAAACTTCTGAACAATTCAGTTGTATAGTCTTTTTTTGCTGCCAATCACAGGGTTAAAGGTAAACATATAATGCTTCATAGCCTTGCAATCAATATAATGACAAATCCTAAGGAAATTAACTTTCCTATCTCTGTACTCTATGTAATGATTTCTGGGGTTGTTATTTGGGAGTGGTTTTTCTAAAGTGTTGTTTTAACGTGGCAAGGTAAAGGACTAGAGTAGGAGATTAGGGTATTTGAATTTTATCTTGGTATTTGGGAAAGGATGCATAACTCCTTAAACTAGTATAATTAGAGACTCCTCCACATTATGCAGAAGTCCACAACTGTCTACACTGCTCCGTGTTCTCGCAACTAACTCTTTGATCCCATTATTTACTTCCCTTCTCTTCTCTGCTCCACTCTAACCACACTGGCCTGAATGCTGTTCCCGTACCTCAGGGCCTTTGGACCAGCTGAACCCTCTGATCTTCAGATGATTCTGTTGAAGGTTCTATCTTCTCCTCCTCTCCAGGGCTTCAGATGACTTGCTCCTTGAGTAATTCCAAGTTTGTGCCCCAGTGCTTCCATTGCAACTCCCCTGAGAAGCCATTTGAAATGATACAATCCTCTTCCACACACCGGCACTTCTTATCCTCCTTCCTACTTATGTTTGTACCCATAGTACATAATAGCTTCCAATTTGTTGTATATAATCCACCCACTGTTTGTAATCGTCTCTCTAAACCCATGCTAACTTGCGCTCCATGAAGGCAAATATTTTTGTCTGTTTTTCTTCTATATCCCCAGCACCCATAAAAGTAGCTGGTACAGAATGATGTTCAGTAAACATTTTTGGAATAAATGAATAAATTGTCAGATGCAAATTGAGGTTGAATATAAAAATAGTAAAATATAAGAAAGACTATATAAATTAACACAGGGGACCCCCCCAAAATAGAACTTATTTATTAAAAATTGTGTATTTATTCTTACATGGTTAAACTTCAGTTGCCTTGAAAGTACTTTCCATTCAAAGCAATGCACCTATTGAGATGTTTTTTTCCACTGCTAAAAACAGTTTTTAAACTGTTGCTTTTGATACCTTTTAGTGCTTCTGCCATCTTTTGTTTTACCTCTTCCGCATAGGGAAAACATTTCCCTTTGAGGGTTTTTCATCTAGGGAAACAAACAAAAAATAGTCACTTGGAGCAAGATTGGGTGAACAGGGATGGTGGGACACAGGGATCATGTCACTTTGGGTCAAAAACTGCTGAACACTCAGCTCACCGTGGGCAGGTGTGCTCATAAATCACCTATTATGAAATGGACAGACACACTGAAAGAGTCTTCGAAAAAATTCACTGAAGCCAAATGTGTCCTCTCACACAACACCAGCTGGTACACTGATTCAGATAGGCTGCTAGAACACTAGCAGGGGAAGCCTGTACTGTACACAAGGAGCCCACCCTCTGGAAGATAACTCCATTTTGGGGGGGGTCCCCCTTGTATGTCATATGTAAAGATCCTAGGAAAATAACCACTCGTATTAAAACTTCAAAAACTACCAGAATACACTAAAAACTTCAAGATTTCAACAAAGTTAGAAAGAATCTAGAACACTTAGATTTAAATTTATTACTATAGTAAAGGATAAACAGAAACATATTAATAAATCTAAATGTTTAAGAGAAGGGAACATTAACACAGATGTTTTTACCTCAAACTGGTAATTATAAGAGCCACAGTTCCAACTCAGAGATGAATAATCAGAAGATTCAGCCATATATATATATAACTGGCTGGTAATATGTATATGTATGTGTGTGTGTATATGTATGTGTGTGCATGTATATATATATATATTCAGCTGAATATATATATTAGTTAGAAAAAGTTTATGTTTAGGGAAATTCCTTTCTAGAATCTATGAAAAAAATTCATCTTTTTTTTTTTACTATCACAATAGGTCCTCTAAGGTAGTAATAAGGTATATTAACTTTATATGAGTTTTATTTTGCTACATTTTTGTTTATTTATTTAGATATACTGTTTGTTTTCTGATTCTTCAATGCACTGCATTAACAATAACTTTTTCATAGCTTTTATCAATACTTATGTATCAGATAATATGTTCTATTTTTAACTATAAAACAAAAAGCTTATTAAGAAATAATCATAAAATACATATTACTAAGAAAGCCAGTATAGAAAAATATTGTAAAAGAAGTCTTATGAATCAAATTGTGGCCTCTTGAAATTTTTATGTTGAGGTCCGAACCCCCAACATCTCACACAATGGGAATTTTTTTGGCAATTGGGTCTTTACAGAGGGAATCAGCTTCAGACCAGCCAACATTAAAATAAACTTGCGTATTCTGAGACAGACATGCATAGTCTGAACACCACATGAACATGAATGTGTTCATCTAAGAGCCTAGGAGAGAGCCTGAAACAGATCCTTCCCCCACTACATTCGGAAGCAGCCAACTCTATCTACCACACGGTGATTTCAGACATCTAGAACACAGAACTGAATTGTATTGAAACAATAAATGTATGCTATTTAAGCCTCCCAGTTTGTGGTACTTTGTTGTGGCATCATGTAAAATATAAATTATACATATATGAGATTAAATATCACTTAAATAATGCTTTAAATTTAGTTCACAGTTAGACAGTGTCTGAAAGATAGAGGTATTTCTGAACTGCAAAAATATGCCAATAAGAAGATACTTTCCTGTATTTTCCCAGCAAATCCTTTAGAGATTTCCAAGTCAGAGTTACATGTTGATATCTATACAAAAAAATCATAACTTGAAAATTGCCATTTCAGAGAATTGGTAATGCCATCAACAGTAATCTTTTTCAAGAAAGTTTGTAAAAGTAGTTAATTTCATATATTTTTGAAATATTTGATTTTCCGTAGTTTTCTGATATGTGTTGCAATAACTGGGTTAGCAAACAGAGCAGAGAAAAGAAGGTTCTCCAACTCACTAACACCAAGGAGTTAATCATTATGAACTTCTGGTTTTTCATAATCTGGTTGTATACCAATCTAAAGGACAATGAAGCAAGAGACATGTAAGTGCCAGTCAACCTGTCCCTTGGACCTAATAGCATCACTGCTCCTCTGGGGACTATTTCCGTCCTTCTCAGACATCATAATGTAGACCAGTCTCCAACACTCTCTTCTTCCTCACAGCCAAAACTGAGTCTGACCCAGAAATACAAAAAGAAAGTTTAAGTATGGAAAAGAAAAGAATTACTGCAAATTCTCCTTATCTATTTAAAAAATGGCTGGGTGAGTAAATAGGTTTAGTACTGAGGTTTCTAAAGTTGTGAAACAATAAATGGCAATGGAAAGGTTCTGGTGTCTAAACACTGTGGATCAGTTTCCAAAACTCTTAGAATGAATCTAATGTATTTATTTATTAATTGGTAAGCAAAGAGATTTTCTTCTGTCATATGTTTGTAGGGAGAATAATATGAGATTCTGTAAAAGTAACTTATAAACCATAAGAAACTATGTAAATGTCAGTTATTGATATATAGCTCTAATAGAGCTAATTAAATTCTACTTAATTACATTAAATTTAATTATAATCATTAGAGTGCTATCATATTTAACTAAAGTTGAGTTAATATTTTTAGGACTCTTGAATTTGCTTCAACCACATCATTGACAATGACTGGCATTACCTTGCTGGTTTAAACTATAATCTTACATGGGAACAAAGGTTCTTACATCCACACGGAAATAGTTGAGAGAAGGCTCTGGAGCCACACCACCTGGCTTCAAATACCACCACTTCTACTAACCACCTGGGGAGGTTTTAATTTTCCTCATCAAAATAATGAGGATGTCATATAAAGGAATACATATTAAATGAGTTCAGAAATATAATATTTTGCAAAGAACTTGGTGAATAATAAAAACAAACTGAACATTAGGTAGTTTATTATGGTATCACCATCGTTATTAATACATCTTACTGCATTTTACATGAAAATAAAATTTTCCTAAATAAATGTTAGACTTGTCTTTCCAAACAAGACCTGTAAATAATTAAACTTTCTACTTTTTCTTTTTAAGAGACAAATCCAGGTAAGCTTTTATTTGTATTTGGAAGATAGATTTCTATGATGCATTCAAATAAGTGTATAGCTTGAAGGAAAGTTGCTAAGGCATAGAGGAGACATGCGAGGGCCCCAGAGATCACATGTGTGGAGGCATTCTGAACAGAGGGAGAAGCTTACGAACAAGAATAGACAAATGCAAAAAGTTTGCTGTCACTGGAATACCAAGCAACAAAAACACACTAAAAGAAGATGGTGCATTGAAATCAACAGGCATCGTACCACTGTCCAAAGGAGCTTTGGATATATTAGGAATAAATTGAAACTTTATTATGATGCTGAACAAGAGGAAACTTTAAACAGAAGAATGTAATGATTATACCTGAATTTAAAACAAATCTCTCTGGGAGCAATGAAAGTGGTACATTCCGTGTGGGTCTTGAGAGCATTGTGGTAGAATGGCAAATATAAACATATAGACATGGAAGAATTTGAAGACAAGGACAGTTAAGAGACTATATTCAAGGTATGAGTCAGGGATGGTGTGGTGGACTGAATGGTATATATACATACATACATATATATATATATATATATATATATTTGGCTCTTTTACTGGGTTGAGAAGGTTGTGTGCACCTAATAAAAAACAGATATAATTTGAAGAGTTGCAAATTTCACATGACTTTTTTACACTTAAAACCTTTGCCTTCAACAATTATCAAGTGACTTATTGTGTTGCTGAGTTACAAGTATGACTAGTGATTACAAGGGCTACAACCCAGCCTCTCTCTAATTCTTTAAGTCTTTAACCCAACTATGCTGTACAGAAACAAGAAGCAAAATCAAACATAACAGTATACTCAGTAGTACTCCAAGAAAGTATAGCAGAATATCTTTGTAATTCAATATGATTACATTTGTTAAATATCATAATGCACACTGATGATACGTCTCTGAGTTATTTATTTCACTTAATATAAAGCTAGAAGCTTATTAAAAATTAGCATTTATTCAATAAATATATACTTAGCACAGTACTAAGAATTATGATTACACATTTGTACAATAAATGTATTTTTGCCAATGGTTTTAAATCCAACTCAACCTAGATGCAACTGTCTCTATTCCTGAATCACTAGAGAAGCTGAAGACCCTATGTCATTTTCTTAACCTGCGCATATTTTAGTTTTCATTATTTTATTAACAATTATTCATTTAAATTACATAGTTACCATTTTAATTTTTTAAAGTCCAATATATTATCTTTTTCCTCAAGGGTCATTATAGTCAAATTTCCCAATTAATTCAGACTTGTATCTGGACTGAGCCACACCACCTGCTCTGCTTTTGAACGTCAAAACTTTCTGGGTCAAACCAAAGCACAGCTCATGATTCTAGGCTTTGTATTAGAAACCAAGCTGTGAGGGATTAAGAGGCTGCTTAAGTTATATGGATATGTAGGACAATGTTGTGCAAAGTTTCTCTTAGGGAAGGTGAAGAAAAGATAAACATTTAGAGTAAAAATTATTCATTTATATGTGTATGTATATGTGTACATATATAAAGGTTGTTCCATGTACTTAATCTTCATTAATACAATGCTGATTTATATATATATAATATATATTTTCTCTCATTCTCTTCCTCCGCAACTTAGATTCATTAGATAATAGAAAAATATAAAATAATCCATTAACCTGAAGAGTCCCATTTATATTCAAAACCCATGCATAATGCTTACTTTTTTTCATAGAACATTGGATATTTGTTCAGTAAGGATATCCAAAATGTTTATAGTGTTTTTGGCCTAAGATTTGTATTGAATCAAGTGACCAATTAGTCAAATAATACTCTAGCAATAAAGCAATTTCTAGTGCTAAAATGTGAAAATAAAAGAGTTATTCTTATTTATGGATAAATAATATTATTTTTATGATGTGTTTTCAGAGGTTGCCTTAGTTGTTTACTGAGAATGGTATTTTAAACCACTGTTGATTCATTAGTTACTCTTGCTCTCATATACCTAATATGAGTCCCAACAGAAAAAAAAAATCAGAGTGAATAGAAAAGATAACTATTTGAAGTTATAGCTACTAACTGAAGAAAAAATATAATGTTCAGTTTCAAAGAGCACACTCAAAGTACAAATGTCTAATAAATACATAATCTATGTCTAGAATTGCATAGTTAAATTATAGATGTTCAGAAGCAAATGGAATATATTAAGCATAGACAAAACGTTATAAGGCATGAATTATCAATTAAATTTCTCATAAATAACAGCGAGTGCAATAACATCTTCAAAATGCCAACAAAAAAATCTACAGTTTTATACTTAACTCCCTTTTTTAACTCTCTCTCTCTTCACCAACTGCATAATCTCACTAAAAGAAGTTCTGAAGAATGTGGTTTAGGAGGAAGAAGATTATATGGAAAGTATGAGATATTTTTTAAATAAAAAGAATAGTAAGCAAAGAAATTGTTTTTTGAAATGCCTTATATATTCTACTTTACAAGATGGTGCTGCCTTTTCCCCTCACTTGCCATTACTTATAATGCCGTAACCTAGAAAAACGGAGCAGCACTTATAAAACTACATATGTATGCTAAAATAAAATATCCCAGCCCTGCTCTATCCCCCCTAACCATACTGTGACTTACCACAGCAGCTGTGTTCTTCTTAAGTTCACTCCTATTTGCAACGCTCTGCTCCTTCGTGTCAACATCCTGCTCTCTGCACGTACCTGCTCTGCCCTGTCGTGTTAAAGTGGAGCTCACCAGCCTCGAGAGCTCCTTCTTCCTTTCACAAGGTTCCTGCATTGAAATTCACTTCATTCCTACTATTAAACATTTTTCATCTTTCACTTTTATTCTTTTCATGGCTATGACTCTTCAGACAGCTTATCCCCTTTACTCTATTTTTACACAACACACCACTACCTTAACTCTGTTAATGTCCTCTGCTCCCACCCACTACACTGGAACCTTTCAGTGTCATAACTTAAGCCCATTCACCAAACCTAATAACATTTTTAATGGCTTATTCTACTTTCCCTTTGTTGTCCATTTCATTCAGTTAAAGACCCTTCTCTGTTATCAAAAATACAAACAACAACAATGCCACTTCTACTATGTATTTCTTAATAGATTCCATTGTCAGTGCCCTATCTATCCTTTGTCTGTGTGGGTTCTCAACAATCTGTTGATGTAGAGATATTATGAAAGAGCCTTCACCTTGAGAAAGGCTGGATTAGATCAGTCTAAAACTACTTTCCAAATCCTGAGCTCTCTTTTCCTCGATATGTGTGTCTTCTGGATGTCTATGAGATTAAGAAATACCTAATAATATTACATCTTAAGCTTTTTGTCTATATTCAGAGAAATAACATGTGTAAAATGCTTGACACATATTTAATACTTAATAAATGCTAGGTAAGTTCATTACTGTTATCTACCAAATTCACAAATGGTTGTAAAATGGTTCTGTCTTTTGATGTTGGACACTACTATAACAGGGCACATCCAGCCCTCCTCCCTCCCCCCCACACACACAAAGAGGGATTTGTAATAGGGCGCAGAACTCAGGGTGTCCAGGAAATAGTAAAAATATAGCATGTCCTCACCCCCACAAGTCTGAACTGGGGGATGGGACACACAGATCAGGGCCATTGAGAGCTGTTCTGCATAGCAACAGTTTTGCAACTAACCTCAGGCATGGTCATTTAACATATACATAATTCTTAACTGGTTTCATTGATATGTTAAATAGCTGTGGCTATGCTTTGAGCTAGGGAGATGGGAGTGACTTCAAGCCATGATAATTGGGAGGCAACTCCCCCTGGTCACAGAGCCTGTATGAGAGTTTGGAGATGATCGGCTCAATGCCGTGGGGCCCCACCTACCTGGACATATTATGGCGGCCCAGAAAGGCTAGAAAAATATGGGAATGCTGGCAGTTGCAGCCGATTGTGGGAGGAGTTGGAAATGAGGCTGCAGAGGAAGATTGGCACTGGGATTTAAACCCAGGCATGGCAGCCACACTAAGAAGAAACCAAGAGGCTTTGGGACTCCCTTTGTCATGCAGTTTAGGAAGCTAGAAAGCAAGATATAGCAGTGATGCACAGCTCTCTTTTAGCAGTTTGGAGAAATGCAGGAGAGGTGCTATGGGAAGGAAAGGAGTGAAAGGACTCTTGCTGATGGGCCAGGAGAAGGTGCCACATGGGTTTGGATTAAGAACTGGAGATCGTGAGTTTGACACAGCTAATGGTGCTGGGAACCTAGGGGAGGCCTGTCAACAGAAGATAGATTACTGGGAAGAACTGGGGGCTACCTGAGCCACGGACTTCTATTTCTTTTCCTGGTACCCTGAACAGGCCAAAACGGGGAAGGAAGGACTGTGTGCATTTGTGGGTGTTTTAAAGGACTTTGGGATCTTAACAAAGATATTAAGTCGCTACTCTAAGTCTGAAAAACTTTTGAATAAATAAGTCCTTCCCTTTTCACCAATCTCTGTCATTGAGAGTTAAAATTCCCTGGCAGTGGGCAAGGCAAACCTAGTACAGGAGCAGCCCAGAAGAAGGGAGGGTCCATTGGGTAATAATAGTACATTGTTTCCCCACTCCACTCTCCTACTCCACGGGCCCATTCTGTAACACTACTATTGTGCCAAAATATCATGTGGCTATTTTCAACACACTAATTGTCTCTATGGACAGTAAACTTGATAAATAATTTCATCCTCCAAATTTCAAAATACCATAACAGAAAGACATTTGGAAATAGATTAAGCACAGCATCAAAGTAAAATGGAGCTTAATAATTATGTTAATATTGGTACTTAATGTTGGGCAAGTATTGATCCCCATTTATTTTCTATTTTATTCATTCCATATTTATGTTACAGCATTAATTGCATATGATTCCATGTCTTCTATATCTCTAGACAGATTGAGCTATTAATAGCAACATTCTGAGTGCCTCTGATTGACTCAATGGACCAGACAGGGATCCACTTAACAGCAGTGAAGCCGTCAGCACGCTTTCCCCCATTTCTTGATTAATACCTTATACAAGACCAAATCAAACTCTTTCCAAAGTCAAGATAAATTGTATCTAATGCTTCTCCCTGATTTACTAGCCCATTATTCTGTCAATAGACAGACACCCGCTACCACTGTGACAGATTTGTTCTTTATAAAGCCCTGACTGCTTCCTGCTACATCATTCTAGTCCAGGTGTTAGAGAATGGGATTTTAGACCTTTCCCCCCCGATTTTGTTAGAGCTGTAATTTCAAGGGTGGTGCCTTCTACTTTTCAAAGAATTGGCATCTTATTAACCCTCAAAGGACTTTCAGAGAAGTTAAAAGACTAAAATTATACTAGACATTCATTTTATATCCTATAATTTCAGATTTTAACAGCTTAAGAGCTTAATTAAATAATATCAATACTCTTTTCCTCATTTACACCTTTTTCTTTTGCCCTTACAAATTTTGTATCCGAAGACAATTGACTTTCTCTGGAAACATACAAAGAAAGTACTAAAATTTCATTTTTAAGTAAGCAAAGCAGTACTTCACTCTATGGGAAGGGCATTTTCTTTTCTCTCATGGTTAACATTGGTTACAGAATATGTCCCATAATTTGTATCTTTTTATGTATATTTTATTTTTTATATAAAATTATGTCATTTTATATTTTGACCTATTTCATGCTTTTTGTGCTGAGTCCATTTCAGCTCTGGTATATTAAGAAATTTGCAGGCTTTTCATGCCCTTTGTTTTTGGCAAATATTCATTTACTGCATTCATTTGAGCTTTAACATCAGAAGACCCTGAGGTAGAAAGGTTTTCAATAGGGACACCGGAACATCAGTTAAACCCATACACTGTTCCTTTCTGCCTGGCATTCATTTTCTCTATTTTTACTTATGTGTAATTTATGTTTATATTTATATTATTTCTGACTTTTTCCATAGATAAATTCAAGGTGACTTGTATAAGAACATAAATCGTCAAGGAGAATAAAAACATTAAAAATGTGACAAAAAGAAAATAAAGTTGGAAAGAATAATAGAGCCAGAATGACCTTAGATCAAAAAGCCTGTTCTTAGGTAAGCTTCAGGTTTGAGTATGAGCTCTAGCAGTCAACCTAGGAAGACTAATAAATTATAAAATATAAAAGCACACATTAAATCTTCAGGAAAGTGTTGTATGGTTTAAACTAATATTGAAGAAAAATTTTCAGTATGCAGTATCAACCCCAGGGCCTGCTCTATGTTCAAAGACTTGAAAGGGGTGAATGGATAGATAAGTGACTTATTAATTATAGTCATATTTATATAATATTTATAATAAATGCAACAATGAGTTTTAAAGACCACTTATCGTAAAACACTTCAACATTGCTTCATACCATCACACAAACACTAAATGTTAAAGACTAATTCTATAATGAGCCCAGATAAATTTATTCTTTGTAATGGCTTTCTAAGGGGTAAATGTTATAATAGCTAAGGAAGCAACGCACATCTTCCAGGTTCCCTTTCTTAACTGTTGAGACAGGGAGTTTAAGATTCCTGTTCATTTGCAACCAAGTATGGGCCATATGTTAAAGAACCAGGTATTGGAAAAAGTTGACCTGCTCCTGAGAAAAGAAGAAGCAAGGAATCTGATATAGATATGAATGCAAAGAAAGATCACCTCACTCAAAATGACCATGAATCACTGTCTTATTCAGCTCAGGCTGCCATAGCTTAGTACCATAGAATCAGTAGCTTAAACAACAGACACTTATTTCTTACATTTCTGGAGGCAAGGAGATTAAGGTCAAGGTGCCAGACAATGTGTTTCCTGGTCAGGCCTCTCTTGCTGGCTTGTAAATGTCTATCTTCTCACTATGTCTTCACATGGCAGCTAGAGAGAAAGTTCCTGTCTCCTTCCTCTTATTGTAAGAAATGATGTGAACATGGGATCCTCACTCCCACGACCTCATTGAAATGGAATTACCTCCTGAAAGTCCCATCTCAGAATACTAATACATCGAGGGTGAGAGCTTCAGCATATGAATTGAGGCAGGGAAACAAATATTCAAGGCATAATACGACATACGTAACAAATATTTTTCTTTCTCAACAGGGTTTAACAAAAGTCACTGAAAACCATTTCCTCTAAGTATCATTCAGTGGATATTTTCTCTTCTTATTTTAACTCCCAAGTTACCAACCTTAATTTTGCTACCCCATGGCAAAAAGGGTCAACTGATATGCTCTGCTCAAATATTAAATTTTATTGTTAAAAATACTAAAATTTTATGATTCCTGCTAATCTGAGGCTCTCTACAGCTTCTCTACGTCAAGCCTGCCAGAAATCATTCTGTGGTATTCCACAATCCAGAGCTAGATAATGAGTACTTGAAAATGCCAAATGGGAATGTTGAGTAGCCAATGTTTTTCTGTATATAGATAGTAAGTAGGTTTATAGTTGTTCATATAGAGACATAATATAATAATAAATAGTACAAGAACAAAATCTGTTTTGTGTACTCACAACTGTAAACCTACTTTTGCCCCACCCCGTACATGAGAGTGATAGGTGTAGAAAGCTTCCCACCCCACTTCTTTTTTTTGCAGATTTTGGAGACAATAGCTGTGTTAGATAGGGTATTTCCAGAAAACATTTTTAGGCTATCAACTAAAGGTAGGGGTTACTGTAAAACTTATCTTTTATCTCGTTTTAACAAAATGATTTGGGTACCAGGGCTTTAATTCTTGTTCTTGTCAAGCACAATAAATTTACCTGAAAATACCATTTCCACAGGAAAAAAAATTAGCCTATGGAGCAATGATATTAAATGTAAAATCTTTATCTTAAAAGAGGACAAATTGAGAACTGTGCCTGAAAATACTTGTCTTGGAGATAGGCATACATTTTAGAAAAATTCTGTAAGTTAAAATGTAGACCTTGTAAAAGTATTTTGTGACTCTCACATATTTTGTGATAGCAAATTTTAACACTTATATCCAGGATTTTATGACCATTACAAATCTCTGACTTTCTATTTTCTTGGTTAAGGTTTTTATGGTGTCAACTTCCTATCCTCGTCTACTGAGAAAGATTTAACTTTTGAGTATGTTTGAGTAATAGACATTTGAACCAGATGTTGCTGACACAAAGAAGAATGTTTCGGTAGGCTATCTTGGAATTCAGAATAATTCATTCTTTCATTCATCATGAAACAATATTGACTATCTAAAGCTTCAATTATTCCTTGGAAGGGCTCTGTAAATTAAAAAAAATATTTTGATCTATAACCTCTCTTTGTATTTTATTTGAATACTTTCTCTTTTGATTCTATTCATTGGAATTCAGACAACTATTAGCTTTATGTAACCCAACATATTTCTTTCTTCATTTTTAGAAAAAATTCTAATACACATATAACATCATCCAATGATATTTATTTCCAACAGGAAACAATTTTGTTGATGAAATTATTTACCAAATTTCCAAGAGTGAGACAGTGGAAAGAAAATAGGGTAGCTCAAATATAAATTAGATGGATATCTTTGAGAAATGTCTTTCTTATACCTTATATATTCATAAAATATCTCTGGAATAATACTGTAAAAATAGTCTAGAAATTATAGTTGCCTCTGGGTAGGGACAATCAGGGGTTAAATTTCGGGAGTTGGAGGGAGACTTCTTTATGCTATTTAACTTCTTTATCCTTATCTTAAATTATTATTCTTAAAAATATATTTTCTATCTAAATCAATTTTTTGCATAATCCAAAAGCAAAATTACATAAATTTTAAAAGTATGGGTGAATGGCCAAAATGAGATAATTAATAACCCCAGCACACAAAAAATAAAGATCCTTTAAAATGTCATTTATTACCCAAAATAACTACTTATTTAAAGTTTTCAAGTATAGATTCTATTTAGAAAATTTGATATTATTTTTCTTTTATAAAAAGTATGTCCTCTGATTGTGGTAAAGGTATTGAACACATTACAGAAAAGTCTGTACCACTTGATAACAAATAAAATTGATGTGCCCATGTAAAGATTTAGAAAGTAATCAATATCTCTCAAAATTGTCTTAAATGTTTACATAACAGACAAATAATTTAAAGATAATAAAAATAAAAATCTTTACCCATCCTGAAAGTTACAATAAGTAAACTTATTTTGTTAAGTTATGTTACGTAGCTTAACACCATGTTAAGTAAACTTAACATTTACATTTAAGTGTAAATGTTACTGATTCTTTATAAATAATTTTGAAACATTTTTTACATTGCATGTGTAAATTATTAATAAAAGTATGTTGACAAACATTTTAGATGATTTAATCATTTAGACTTCTCCTCTGAGAAACACGTCTGGCATTGAAACAGCACACTAGAAAATATTTCCCAGCTTCTCAATTGCTCTACAAAGAAGAACTAATAGTCACGGGTTTTCAAGTGTCAACAGCAAGCTGATATGTAGTAATATGATTTTTTGCTCAGATAACATAAGACTGGTTTTTTATTTGCTTGTTTGTTTGGTCTAAATTCACCAAATCATACATGTCAATACATATGGAGAACTTGAGCACATGAATATTTTTATGAAAAAAATAAATAAAGACCTCTCTCATAAAGATTTGTTAGAGGATTCTATATTAAGGGGATAGTGTTTTCTCTATCGAGTTTTTATACTGCTTTTTGTAAATACTAGATATTATGCAACATTATTATTACTATAACTGGAACAATGTGTTATGCTTCCCCCTTTCCCTTCAGGAATGCCGTGAACATTTCTAGGGTCATGTTTTTCAGTCACCTTAACTGAGAAGACATTACTAATATTCAGGGGACAAGGACCCTAGAGGCCTGCAGTGTCTAGAATGGGCCCATACAATAAAAAGCAATACACAGGTGGTTTACCTGGTTCTGCTGTGTCAGTCCTGATAATACAGAAATTCTCCACTGTAGATGGGTGGCTAAAGCTTCTCCAAGCCTCCACCTGGTCCACCAGCATTTAACATCTAGCTATATAATGGTTAATATTTGGCATAACAGGGATCTCTTATATCCAGGTCCAGCGATAAGGCTAGTGTCAATTCTGCCCTGGTTGGTATAGCTCAGTGGATTAAACACGGGCCTGTGAAGCAAAGGGTCACTGGTTCGATTCCCAGTCAGGGCACATGCCTGGGTTGCAGGCCAGGTCCCCAGAAGGGGACACATAAGAAGCAACCACACATTGATGTTTCTCTCCCATTCTTTCTCCTTCCCTTCCCCTCTCTCTAAAAATCAATAAAAAATATTTTTAAAAAGACTAGTGTCAATTATCTTGCCTAAAATGACAAAGAATTTGAATATTCATAAATAAGAAAAAGGGAGTGAATATTTTCACCCCCTGTGATGACTTTCAAACGTCCTTTCCAGGTACTTAGAGAACAGATTTATGCTTTATATTGGGTTCTTTGTGATAATTTCACTACTACAACCACTTTATAACAGAGCATAACTTATAAATGATAGTACATATAAAAATATCATCCAGCACATTTGCATAAACATGTTACCTCATTTTTTCTACGTTTTATGTAATATGGGTTGGCATATAAGCTGTACTTCAGCTAGAGTTATATCCCCTACCTCTTTTTTTGTGTTCTCACCATTTTTTAATTTTTAAGGATATTTTATTGATCATGCTATTACAACTGTTCTGATCTTCTCCTTTTGCTCCCTCCAATAGATATCCCCTTTCCCTCCAGCAATCCCCCCTTAGTTCATGTTCATGGGTAATGTACATCAGATTTTTGGCTTCTCCACTTCCTACACTATTTTTAACAACCCCTGTCTATTTTGTACCTACCAGCTATGCTTCTTAATCCCTGCATCTTTTCCTCCATTCTGTCCTTCCCCCCTCCCACCTGATAACCCTCCAAATGACCTTCATATCTATGATTCTGTTCCTGTTCTGGTAGTTCACTTAGGTTGGTTTGTTTTGTTTTGTTTTTAGATTCGGCTGTTTATAGTTGTGAGTTTGTTGTTATTTTAACATTCATTGTTTTGATCTTCTTTTTCTTAAATAAGTTCCTTTAATATTTCATGTAATAATGGCTTGGTGATGATGAACTCCTTTAGCTTTACCTTGTCTGGGAAGCAATTTATCTGCCCTTCGAATGATAGTTTTGCTGAATAGAGTAATCTTGGTTGCAGGTCCTGGATTTTTTTATCACTTTCAATGCATTTTGCCAGTCCCTTACTGCCTGCAAAATTTCTTTTCAGAAATCTGCTGATAGTCTCACGGGAACTCCTTTGTAAATAAGCCTCTGCTTTTTTCTTACTGCTTTTAAGACTGTCTCTTTATCTTTAACCTTTGGCATTTTAATTATGATGTATCTTGATGTGGTCCTCTTTGGGTTCAACTTGTTTGAGACTCTCTGTGCTTCATGGACTTGTATCCCTATTTCCTTCACCAAATTAGGGAAGCCTTCTTTCATTATTTTTTCAAATAAGTTTTCAATTTTTTGCTCTTCCTCTTTTCCTTCTGGCATCCCTATAATTCAGACTTTGGAATGTTTGGAAATGTTCCAGATACCATACTCATTTTTTTGAATTCTTGTTTCTTCTTTCTATTCTGGTTGAATACTTATTTCTTCCTTATATGCCAAATAATTTATTTGAATCCTGGCTTCCTTCCCTACATTGTTGGTTCCCTATGGATTTTTCTTTATTGCACCTAGTTTAACCTTCATTTCTTCTTTTATGTTGTTGCTGTACTCAATGAGTTCTCTGAGCATCCTGATTACCAGTGTTTTGAACTCTGTGTCTGAGGGGTTGACTATCTCCATTTAATTTAGTACCTTTCTTGGGGTTTTGTTCTGTTCTTTCATTTGGGCTGTATTTTTGTGTCTCTTCGATTTGGCAGCCTCCTTATGTTTGTTTATGTACATTAGGTTGAGCTACTTTGTCTCCCAGTCTTAGCACACCTGTTAAGTTGTAGAGGGCAGAGCTATAGGTATTCACCACAGGTGTACAACCGTGTCACCACTTTGTGGCTCTGTGTGAGGGGAGGGTTTGGAGAGGAGACAATTCCACTGCCTGGCTTCTGGAGGTTTGCCTGGCACTCACCCCATTTCCAGTCACTTCGCCCACTTCTGTGTGCTATTGGCACCCTTCCAGCTGTTGTCCTTGCTGTGAATCTCAGCGTGGGTGAGTTTGAGAATGTTCTAAGTCTGTGCTAGTCCTTTAAATAAACTCTCTTGAAAAATTAACAGTTTCTTCTCTCTCCTCAACCCATTTCATTTTTTACAGCCAGAAGTTATGGGTCTTTATGTTCCTGGTGCCGGAATCCTGGGCTGTGTGGTCTGGCCTAAGATCACTTACTCCTAAGGTATCCCTCCTGATTCTTGTCTACCATATGTGAATGTGGGACTGCCCATTTCACCACTGTCACCGCCTCTCTGCACCACTTCACCCTGACTCCACTTCTCTGCCCCTTCTACCCATCTGGATGAATGTGGCTTCTTTAAATCTTTGGTTGTTGGACTTCCATACAGTTTAATTTTCTGACAGTTCTAGATGCTATTTATTTTAATGTTTAATTGTAATTCTTCTTATGGTTGTATGTGGAGGCGAAGAGTGTCTACCTATGCCTCCATGTTGACTGGAATCCTCTATCTCTTATAAATGCAGTGTGTTATTATTTATAGTGCAGGTTGTATTCTAGTATTATGTACTACTGAACTTGTTCTTCCTCTGTGTTGTTTAAAGAAAAATGTTCTGATCTTGTAAATCCAAATTTACTTGTTATAAGTGGATCAAATATCTGACTACATTTTCTCATATATTCATGCCTGAATATGTTTATATTAAAAGTCACATTAATGGATTATAAATTACCTTCTTTTTATTATATATTTATATTTTATTTAGAACACTATCAATTTTTCTGCAATTGTGTTTAAATGCAGATTATATTATTTATGTATCTCATTTGGGAGTAAAATGTCACCAGAAATTGTTTTAAATGGGTGGAGGGGACACTATACCTAATAGGGTTAAGAACTACTAGTATAACTTAATTTATTCTAAGCCAAGTGCTTCCAAATTAGTGAATGAAATAAAAAGATTATCTTGAATGCACAAGAAGAATCTGCCTTTCTGCCTTCTGGAGTCATCTTCAATAATAATAGCTAATGTTTATCTCTTTATTCCCTTTGTGCCAAGCACCATTGTAAGCACTTTATATATTTATCAACCTAATAAATGCTTTCAGCAATTTTTTGAGACAGCTATTCTAATTAGCCCTACTTGATAGATATGAAAAGGAAGCATAGAGAAGATCACAGAACTGGAAAGGACTTAGCTAAAGTATATTTCCGGAGATGAAAATAAAATAAAATTTAATGGGTTGCTTAAAGTAAGTCACAGTAGGCAAAGCTCTACTTGAGGAAACTAGAGAAGCCTGATAAATTTAGATGTAGAGAGCAGCAGAAGCTCTGGAAACAAATACTAAAGAGAGTAAAATTTCTGAGAAGGGAGTTGAGGATGTTTCGTTTTTCCAGGGACTATTTTCTTATTCTACATAAGTCTAGAGGTTGAAAATCTTGGCTCTAGGTGACAAAGAAGGATCTAGAAAACAACAGTTTTTATCAGCACCGTCTGGCTGGTGATGCAACTGCAGAACTGGAGGAACTCCAGTGCATGGCTGCATCCCCCCCGGACTTTCAATACATTCTCAGAGTGCATAGGGCAGGAGACTACAGAGAGAAGGCACAACCTCAGGGGAGCAGAATGAAACTTCTGAAAGTACTGAGACAAAAAGCCACACCCTAGCAGCCAGAGAAGGCCAGGTCGGGCAGAAAGCCCTCAGGACCTGGTGAGTAGCTAGAGAAGATCTGCGGTGACTTTTCACCTGGACACACATGCCCATCAGGCCACAGCTAGGAACTGAGAATTGATATTTCAATTGTGGTAGAAAGCCATCACTGGCAGACAAGACCATTTCAAAACAAAACCACTTGAACTAGTCTATGGCTTTGTGGTCCCATTGAATTATTGCTTTTCTGCTTAAGCTTTATGTCTACTTTCTTTTCAATTTCCATCCCTTTCTTCCCCCACACATGCTATATACAGTCAAAAACTGTATTCTGTTATTTTTGATGAAGAAAAACAGATTTGTTAAATGTTTGTCTATGTCCTGGAAATATTCTAAGACTTTAAATAGAAATGCAAAAGCTAAATTAAATTAGCAGAGCAAAACAACACCATAATATAGATGCTATTATTTTCATTACATAAATGCGGAGATTGAGACTCAGAGAGGTAAAAACTAGTAAGTAGCAAACTGACATTCAAGCCAGAAAATCTTGCTCCATGGTCTCTGCTTATAACTAGTAACCATTACATTAAAATGTCACAAAAGTGTGGACAGAGATAAGAGGAAAAGGACAATTTAAATGTGCATAATAAATAAGAAAACACATACGCAGTGCTATAATAACATAAATGACTAAATCAAAGCCTTTGTCCTGTATGATTAAAATTAAAATCTTCACTCTGTAGATGTGTTCTATTAATCAATGTCTCTTTTAAGTTAGAGTTTGTGCTGGGCAATTAGTCGATGTTTTTAGTCAAATAGAGAATATTTCTTTAAAGGGGCATTTGAATCAGACATACTGCATTAGGAATTCTTGTTTTAATACGTATTTGTCCATGTGACACTAGACAACTGTTCCTTATCTATAAAATGAAAAAAAATGCAGTACTACCTTGTAGATTTGTTGTGGCAATTTAATACAGTAATATAAAGACCCCTTACCCCAGTGTCTATCATAAGTACAGAATACAGACCAGATTTTTATGAGAGATATATATATCATCAAAAATATATATGTGTACATATATATTTGTACACACATATATACATACATAGGTATTTAGATAAGAAACAGTGATTTGTTAAAGAAGAAACATCAATACAACAACCTTTTTTAATGCAATGTATTTTAACATGCTTTTTCTCTGGAGAAATCAAGAAAAATCTCTGGGTTTATGAGTTATAACAAGTCTCATCTGAACAGTAATATTTAGAATTGTGATGTTCTTGTATTATTATAATCATTCTTTTCAAGGATGTCTAAGGATCCTTTTATGTAGTCTAATCAAGCTACAACTAACAAATTAGTGAGTTTTAAAGAAGTAAAATTGCTCTGTAGAAATATGACCATGAAATATAATTTCTTAAATAATAAATTTATAAGTTTCTTCTAAACACGTTTGCTTTGTTTGAATAAATTGCCTCTTTTTCACCTTTTTATTTTTCTAAAGAAGCTGAAAAAATAAAATACAAGGTGTTATATGAATATCTTGAGAGAATTCCAATGACTAAAAATGAAACTTATTCCACGCTTAATGTATTTCAGTATTACTTTCATATACTTATTGTGTCTATTTTGTCAGATGGAAAGCCTGAAGTATAGAGTTCTTATTCCATAAAATTCAGTACAAGGAAACCCAAAAGAAATAAACTTGAATTAGCCATAACTTCAGCTCTCAAGGACCTCTTGATTTAACAATGAAGAAAGACACACACATGAGATGACACAAAACAGGACGGGAATGTGACTGCAAGGGAAAAGATGAGTAGGGTGGGCCTTTGGCTTTCCAAAGAAAAGACCAAAGTCATCATGGAGGCATAAGGAAGAAAAGCTAGTGGAAAGATCAGTCTTTATTTTAAGCACTCACCTCTCAAGGAAGTTAGTAATACACTTTGTTCACTTGTCTGAAGTGTTCTCTTTATTGTGTCCTATGAAATACACAGGTTTGGTTACAATTCTAGGCTACAATTCTAGGTTACAATTCTAGGTTACAATTCTGTGGTATACACAAAAACCAGTTCCTGCTTGGACATATTTTGTGTATCATAGCAGTTCTTGGTTCCAAACTGTTTAATTTTCTAATTAAGGAATTTATCTGAATGTAGTAAACAAGGAAAAAAAACACAATTTATTTTCATTAGAATGTCTTATTAAATTTAATGATTAAGTGCGCAGATGAAAATTCTCACATGATAGCTGTCACCATATAAGATATTAAAACTTTCATATTCAACTTAAAAGTATAAATAAAATAAAACTGAAAATGAAGTCCACTGCTTTACCTGATGAACTGTCAAGTCGTGGAAAACAGAGGAAGGGCAGGGATGAAGAGGTGGAGCACAAGAGATTTTTAGGGCAGTGAAACTACAGTCATACCTTGGTACTCGTCAGCTTCAGAACTCATCAAACATATCTGTCACATGTTGACAAGAAAAAAGTGTTTCAGCACTTGGTGGTTGCTTGGGACTCATCGCACTTGCTGAAACTTGTGTGAGTCACGACACCCTGCAAGAGAAAATGCTTCATCACTCCTTGAGTCCTGTGGGTTTTGGCACTTGTCACCAGTCCCAGAATGAGTTAATGATGAGTACCGAGGTACCACTGTGTTCTCTATGGTACTATAGTAGTGGGTGTATATCATTACACCTTTGGTAAAATTCATAGATCCTTATTTAAACTACAAGCTTTGGTTAATAATAATGTATACACATCAGCTCATCAATTACAACAAATGTACTACACTAATGCAAGATGTTAAAACAGTGGAAACTGAGGAGTGAAAAACTGGTGTACCAATTAATTACTTGAACTTTCTGGTTATTTTTTCTTTAGGTAAAACCACTCTAAAAACTAAAGTCTTTGAAATGAAAACAACAAATAAGTTTTTGCAAGAAATTGATAATGAATGATTAATATCCTTAAAAAAATACAGATCAAATAAGCCAATAACTAAAATAATTAAAATTTTGAACATATATAAACTGATTAATAATAGACATGAAAATATTGATATCATTAGTGATCAATGAAACATATAGAGAAACTACACATTTTTTACTCATCTAATAAACATTTTAATAATGCTAGCATTTATTAGGTAGTTAAGGGTAGAGGTAATGGGTATTTTCAAATCTGTAAGGAAAGTATAAATTGAGTACAAAAAGTTTAGAAGGCATTTATTAATATAAATTAAGAATATTTTACTCATTCATCTATAAATCCATTTCTTCATTCATTCATCCACCAAATGTTCTTACACAGAGTTTATAGAACTAGCAAATTCAGTAGTAAGAATGGTTAACATTTTTTGACACCATGAAGTTTAAGGTTTAATAGAGAAAACAGATGATTACATTTTTAAAATAAGTGTTCCTGCTATGATTGCTAAGAAGAAGGAATACGAAAAGCTTTAAATGTGTCTGGACTGTCAAAAGAGAAGTGAAATTCAAGCTGAGACTCTGCAGATGAAGGGAGGTGACTCTTTCCATCAAAATTAGGAGCATAGTTGAAATCCTATAGCATGGAAAGGCCTGATGAGCTCAGGAAAATGAGCTGCAACCGAAGCAAAGAAAGCGGCAATGGAGAGAGGGTCACAATGAAAACCTTTGACAAGACTGGTGCCGAACAGGGCACATGTGGAGATTCCAAGGCTCATGGTAAATGGGCCCAAGAGCTTTGAGAGGGAAAACCAATAAGGTTGGTGAGTCTGAGGGCACATGAACAATGCTATAATGACTCCATATTGGACATGGCAACATAAACTGTACTTTCTAACTTGATCTCCATTGTTTAGAAGCTCAGTGTGTCTTAGTTGAAACACTCTGGAACAACTGTGTGCCTACAGCAGAGTAGAGATTAGATAATCCTGCAACACAAAGAAGATAGGCCATAGCCCCATAGAGAGTATATCGAAGACATTGGGATGTGAATGTATGAGGAGAAACAAACTGTGGAGCATGGTATTTAGCATGGGCTATTTATAAAATATTATTAAAGGGGATGGCTTACTTGCTAAGTAGGTGGGACTTGGAGGTCTCTCAGAAGTGACTTTCTTGAGCCTGGAGGGAATGATTCTGTCACTGAACACATACTGCTGGAGGATTTTTTTTCTTTATCTCATATTAGAGTCTGAATTTTGATTCTTTAATAATTCAGCAAAAAAACTTTATTCTATAGAAGTTGTTTGATACCTTCTATTAACAAACTAAGATTTAACTGGATCAAAGGCTTCTGAAAATGGGAAATGAGAGAGGGTGGTGAAATGTTTATATGTGCCAACTATTTCTCTTTTAGAGCTTGGATATTGTACTTTCCCCTAGTATTTTATTTTGCAAATGAAATAGTCTGAACTATTTTGTTTATCCTTGGCCATATAGCCCTTCATCTGGCATCTGTCAGCCACAAGCAATGCTGATTTCCAAATGGCCTATTCTTGTTCTATCATGTAGGTATTTGCAGATAAGCCCAAATCTAAATTTCCTTCTTTCACATTCCCTAACTATCTTTTACCACTACCAATGATAAAATATTTGGTGGAGAAAGAAAAGAAAGAAAGAAAAGAAAGAAAGAAAAGAAAGAAAGGAAGGAAGGAAGGAAGGAAGGAAGGAAGGAAGGAAGGAAGGAAGGAAGGAAGGAAGGAAGGAAGGAAAGAAAGAAAGAAAGAAAGAAAGAAAGAAAGAAAGAAAGAAAGAAAGAAAGAAAGAAAGAAAGAAAGAAAGAAAGAAAGAAAGAAAGAAAGAAAGAAAGGAAAGATTTGGACATCCTGTGGTTAGCACGCAAGCAGAGTTTATTAACAATACATTCTGAGGGAAGAGAACGGGCCTTGCCCAGGTGGATGAGAGAAGCATAGGCATACACAGAGGTGAAGGCACCTTAGTTTTGAGGACTTACCATGGCTGGTGGGGTGAGATGAGGGAGTTGAATATTGGTGGTTAAAGGTGTTGCCTGCCCTCCCCTGGGAGGACATGACCACTAAATGTAGGTGTGCATGGGGGTCTATTTCCCAGGGTCCTTATATTTACATCTGGTCATCTGTTGTAAAACAGATAAGTGACCAGAGGCAGTTAATCAAACCTAAGACAGTTAACCGAAGTTATGTATGGTCTCTTTTTTTAAATACTATGGACTCCCTCCCTCTCCTCCTCCTGCATTCTCTAACTTCTACCTAAAATTCTCAATGCACAGGGTCTAAAGAAAGTTTTTTAAAAAGAAAAGGATAGAGAAGAATAAGTCAAGGTAGTACAGAAAAATTACATTTAAAGATCAGACATCGAGAAAATGTAGACAAGTAACATTTTAAAATAGAAAAATTTAACTTTACAGTCCACTTGCCATTTAAAAAATATACTGTATTGCTGTCACAGAAGTCTCGCATCTTCCTTTTAGGAGTTGGCTTCCAAATTCTCCAAAAGAAGAGTGTTCCATACACTTCCAAAAGCAGCTCAGTTTGATTATTTACACACACACACGGACACACACACATGCACACGCACACACGCATCACATATGCAAGCTCTGGGAGCCTTTATCTTTTCAATATAAGAAATAAAAGTTTGGATAGTTTCTCACAGCGGTTGCCCAACACACTTAAATTGAATTTGGTCTTATATTTTTCCTCTCAATGTGTGTTTATACACACTACAGTATATATTTGCCAATGTATTCTCTTTGTAATTATACAAAGAAATCTAGAACTGTGAAAGTTTAATGACTAAGGGAAATCCAATATTTATTTGTTAGGCAAGTTCAGTGTCAACTGTCACCGAACAATGAACTGCCTCCTTCCATCCTTGACTATCTTTATGTGCAGAAGTGACTTCCCACAGAGGAACGCCAAGATGGATGTAAGGCTCTTGCTACTTTCAAACAAAGTCAATTTCCTAGACCCTGCTGAACTGAAATCATAAATGCATCTTAAATTTCTGGACCCAGTCCCTACCGTTTTGCTTAGGGGCACATCCCCTTTTATTCAGGATTCTAGTTTGCATTCAGACTGGGGAAATGGGAGATTTAAAGGAAAACAATCCATTCGTTTAAATCATTGCCATGAAAGTACCATTTTCAACAAAGTAATAAGACATTGCCTTAAGAAATTACTGAAAAGGCAAACCAGTAAAGGCTTTAAGATTAACAGGACCATCTAAATAGGAGTTGGTACTGAATAAGCGAGCCTTTACTTGAAAGGAATTGATGGCTCAGAAATATGATCCTCATTCTTGCTAAGTGACAACTTAAACAAAGAGAGCTGCTATGCTTAATTTGAACGGATTCCATGAATGTGTTGTGGTATTATGAACTTGTTTACAGTAATAACCCTGATACATCTGCTCCATCATTGTGCAGTTACCTAGACGACATTGTTTGACACCACCATTCTGCATTAACTTCCATCTGCTGGGCAATGTCTGTCATTCTTTAACTCTGACATAATGTGACAGAGGCTTCATTTACCTAAACTTGTCTTGGCTACTTGTACTTCATTAAAGAGAATCCTGAAAGCATTGCTTAAAGCCTTCTTAGCTGGTCATGCATAGCCAAACTTCATAAATCATTCTTTCACTTTCCATTTTGCCACTTCTAGAAAGGTAACCTTACTGAATTCAGATCCCTGGCAAAGAGCAGTACTAAAATGTTTATTGACCAGCTTTCAGGCACTGAGCTCTGTTTTGAATGCAGACAGTAATATTAACCATAGCTTTTGAATCTAAAACACAAGTCGGTAAGTAATATGGTTTATATTGTGCTATAAATAGCTCTTGATAACAATCACTTTTGCAAGTTGGTCTTAACTTAGTGAAGAAAAGAATATTGTTATCCCTTGGTTTCCTATTTCCTACTGCTTAACTTTCCTGACTTTATCTGTGCCAATTTAAGGACACACATATGTATATTATCATTTACCTGTCACCACCAACTCTGAATGCTATAATGGGTAGGTAATAAAAACCACATACTAAGTGTCCTTGTGTTCATCCATTGGTATACTTTGCACTCCACAGAAGTTTGTGTGTTCACTCTTTTCATCTGAGGTTCTACAGCTGTAAATTCAACAGCCACACATTCTGGCTCAAATTAGCTTTTTGCTAAAAGGCACCAAGGACTGATCTCTTATCCAATAGGCTTGCACATATATTTGTGGGAAACTTATCATGTTTATGTTTGCAAATTTAAAATCTTTTTTGAGAACATTGAAGATTTGCCATCATAGAATAAGTAAAGGACATTGAAAGCCAGAAGTTGTATGAGATTTCTTCATGTGGGAAAAATAAATATTTTAATGTATTTAACACATTATTTGGGCCAAACAAGTAATAGTTTATTGTGTCTTTACTCCCTGCCCTGGTGCACTTAAAATCAAGTATTTTAGATGAGTTTAGGGCATGCTATTAGGCTTTGTTTACTTCGGGTCATTTCAGTGAAAGTATTTTATGCTGTTCATGTGTCACATTATCTGCAATGTATCTGTATTTTTATTGACAAAATGAACAGAAATATTATTTTTACTCAGTTCATTTTTAAAGCAATTATAATATAATTTTATAGGGAGTCCCTAAAATGATAAATTTGAATCAGTTAACATTTTTACCAAAATAGTATAATTTTAAAATTAAAGTACTTTAGAGCTAGTTGACTCATTTTACCTACGCCTAATAAGAAGCAGTCTGTTAGTTTTAAATGATCTTCCTAAGCTCACAGAGCAAGAGAATGGCAAAGATAGAACTAATAAAATTCTGACAATTATACAGCGTCTGATCAGCTTATTTTTGATGCTGAGATATAGATCAATATAGAGAATAACCTTTATGCCTTAAAATGAGCCTTTGAAAAGGAACATTAACTGTATACATATATATTTATAATAGAACACTTATTTTTACTGATGGATTCTCAATTATCACAGCAAAAGGAAGGCAGAATTGCATGCAGAAAATTACTTTATTCCCTACACTATATCTGTAGACATTTTACATTTATCATAATAGAGTAGGTATGAGTTTTCATGTTGTTGAACAAAATAGAAATAGCAAAACTACATAAATATAGCAAAAGGTCTCAGCTGATTTCTATGCACGCTTCCTACTGACAGTGAAACCGTAGCACATGGATGCATAGGGGCAACAAATTTAGATGTGACATTGGAACTGACCTAGTTCAACAGTCTCAATGTACAGAGGAAAAACTGAGGTCCAATTAAGAGACACACAATTAAGAGAACATTGCATTGTTCTCGCATTACAATGTACTATCCCTCTAATCCAAATAAACCAGAGTTATTATTACTCTTTTATTAACAATTAGCAACAATTGTGAAGAGCATGGAGGAACTCCTCAAGGAACTCACAATCCAGTTGGGAATATTAACATTTAATAGCAAACAATAAAGCAACACTTTTCTCAAAGATGAAACCTATGAAGAGAACACAATAGAAGCAATAAATTATTCAAAGGATTAAAAGAGAACCTGAAGAACCAGAAAAGAGTGGGAGCTTATCAGGAGAGAAGTGGGGAAAGGCGGTTTGGATGAGAAACCTTACCAGGGAAGGCACCGCCTGGGAGACCCTGACGGTATTACCAAATAACCAGTGATCCCAAGAGGTACTCCAGGCTGCTGGAAATCAGAATAGTTTGATTCCCAAAACTGAATAAGTAAAACCACTACTTGTTAAGTTGCAACTTCCTCTGCTGTCTCTCATAACTTAAATTAGGGGTAAAAAAGTTTATGTGGTGGATTGGGGAAAAAATGGGGTTAGTCAGACCTGGGATTCTGGTACTGCTTTAGTTAATATGTGTGTGGAGTTGAGTAATTACATTTTTAGTTCCTCGTACTTCTCAAATTTAAAATTGAACCAAGTAGTACTTAATCACTACGGTATATGTGCTTAGTTTTTGGTACAGTGCCTATCTAAGAGGGTGTACTTACAAACATTCACTTTAGTGACATTTTAATTTTACCATTAGAGATAGGCAATTTTGACTTCCACACACATTCACAAACTAGAACATCTACCCACTCTTAAAAATCAGCATTCAAGGGTACAGAATAAAAAGACTGTCCAGATGCCTGAGACAATCTTTATGCCTTTCTGCCTCACTGTACCTTACAGGGTAACTATTATGTAATTAATTAATATTAGCAAACACTTTGAATATCTCAGCTAAAATCTGAGTAGAATTTCTGAGTAGAATTTCGTTGCACCTAACTACAATCAAAACATTATTGCTAGTGTTTCCAATCATGGCAGTCTGGAGCCATATTACTAAGCTTAGAAGAAGAACCATTTCCCATTGCCATTTAGCCCAAAGCAGATATGTATAAGGTGAGCTTCTCTGAATGGAACTATGCACAATATCTAAAATTAATATGGACCCGAGGTGCAGACCAATTCACAGAGAAATACCCTCACATTTTCTTATAAGCATTCCTGAATTCTTAACAGTAACCTGAAGATATATTTTCGTACACTAAGTGAAAATTGAAGTCCTGTTCGTTCTGAGGCAAAGTCTGTTATAATCAAAGATAGCACATGCTAGAGAATGTTCATTTTCTTATCACATCTCCTACAGCAAGATGGTTCTCACACTGCCTTTGAGACCAGACAAAATTTGCCATATGGAATTATTCAAACAACATTTATTATATACAATGTTCCCACATTCTCATACTCATTTAATAAAAATGAATTTCCTTCCTTCCTGCTTTGCTAAGATTACAATAGTCCAGAAAACTATGTAACAAAATGGCCTTCCCATTCATCTGGTTTCTGACCCTTTGCTCCAGAGAACATGTATTAATTTATCCCTTAAATTAGTATTCTCTTCCTGAGTCAAAAGGCCCTTTGTAATAGTCAGTGGGTTTTTCTTAAAATAAAAATGGAATTGCTTGAAATGAAAAGTATTTTTCCCCTCACATTCTTAAGTTATCAGGAAGGTTTATAGTTGAAAAAGAGAAACAGAGGGAGAGATTTCTCTGGATTGAAAAGCAATAAGCCAATAATTCACCTTTTGTTAATTTATTTTGACTTTTTAAACACAGTGTTAAGAGGTTCTGTTGATTTTTCTAGAGTAAATAACCAATAACATCTTAGTCTCTTTTAAAGGACCTACTTTCTAAGAAGTCAGAAGGCAGTAGCAGTTAGATATTTTGCTTAGAGACTTGGAGTCCATCCAGTCTACAAATATTGACCAAAAATCTGTTCAGCTTTTCTTCTTGGGAACAGTGAGAGAAGTTTCCTAGCTCCTCCTACATTTAGAAGTGGCTAAATGACTGCATTTTGGTCAAAAGAATGTAAATAGAAAAGATGTCTCTACTTCCAGCCCTGGGCCATAGAATTTTTCTATTTGCAATCCTCACTTTTTCACCCAGTCCAATACCTGAGTGAAAACTCTGAAACAGCATGGAGCCAAAAAGTACAAGAGGCCCAGGTCTCCAAACTACAAGGAATAGTTCACTTGAGAAACACGGGCACACACAGGAGCACACACACCAACACACTGACACGTGTGGCCACACACACACAGCACTGCCACAGCAATCTACATACATCTGACAAAGTGGCAGGAGAAGATTATTTTGGTGTAAGTCACTAAAATATGTGGTTTGTTTCTGTAGAAGACCTCACTGCTGCTCACAAGTGTTTCTCTTCTTTTCCAAGGTACATGAAGAAAATGTCCTTTCCTTCCTCATTCAAGTCAATTGTGACTATGTGAGTTGCTTTGGCTGATGACCTTGGAGTAGAACAATAGTGGTACCCTTCATGACAATATATTTAGCTGCCAGTGAACAGTCTCCAGAGAAATAAAACAATACTCCTTTAAGTCCGTGAGATTTGTGGGTGGCATGTTACTTTTGAATGACCAGTGTATCTGATTGCTGAAATTTGTTTCAAAAGGCAGCCTATCCAGACTGGTACAAGGCCCATGACTAACCCCGGAGACTCGAAATGGTTGCATACATCTTGTAAAATGAAGTATTTTACTCTAAGAAAAGTCGTATTCCGAATATGACATTGATCAGCTATGTAAACACACAGAAACTGCTTAACCATTGTAAATGCACCTCCTCATTTCTAGAACAGACTGCTTTTCCAGACACCCAGCAACTGATCTGTGGATACTGTCATCACTTAGTTACAGCAATAACAACTGAACTTCTTGTTCATTTCCCAGTTTAACTCTACATTCTTAACAAATTCAATGCCCAGGTCATCACAAAATATATTTTCCTCTTGTTATAATGTCTTGTTCTTCCCTACTTTTCATCCTTCACTTCGAACCTTCAGCAGGACCTACTCGGTGTTCTCATGTTTCCAAAGACTTTGGAGTATGTGTATTTTTTCACTATGAAAAGATTTTAATGGTGCTTTCTGTATAGCAGTGACACCGAGAAGAAGAAAAGCAGGTGCCCACGGTGTGACAGGGTTATCGGAGGACAGGCTGTGACTGAATAAAGAGTTCTGGTGGCTTCCAGGCTTTTCCAGATAACTCCAAGCCACCTCCTCCTCAGCCTCCTCCTGCATCATATAACCTGCTTAGAAGATTCAAAAGGAGCCACAGTGTCCTTTACCACCTTGGTTTTGCTCACGGAATTCAGCCTGTCTAGACTGTAGTCTACCTTGTGTTCCCTATCCTCATCAGCACTCTGATTTTCCAGACTCAGCTCAGGGGTCCTGACTTGCCTGGTCAGTGTGGCTGTGCTGGAGTCTCTCTCCCCTTCTGTGGACCTATGATGCCTTGTGCATTCCTCTGATCAGCAGCTATCACAATGATAATGTTTGTGTGTTATCTCTCTCTTCTTCTTTACTAGAAACTTCTTTTAGAGAATCATGTTATTTCTGTTTTGGCTTCTTCAGTACCTACAATATTATTTGTCACACAGCAGGTGTCTGTATTCATTTTCTAGGGCTGACTGAACACAGCAGCACAAAGTGAGTGGGTTAGCCAAAAGAAATGTGTTGTGCGGCAGTGCTCTAGGCTGGAATCACAAAATCCAGGCGTTAGAAAGGTTGGTTCCATCTGAAAGTCATGAGGATAGGATTGGCCCCAGGCCTCTCCTGATAGCTTAGAGATGGCCATCTTCATGTTCACATGGCATTCTCGCTGTGTGCATATCTGTGGTCAATTTTCCACTTTTTAAATAAGAAACCAATTCTATTTGATTAGAACCCTTTTTAATGACATCATTTTCCCTAATTACCTCTGTAAAGACCTATTTCCAAACAGGATCACATTCTGAGGTACTGGGGTTTAGGGTGAAAAATGCACATGTAATGAGTGCATGGATAGGAGTAGGGAGGCATCATTAAATTTGTCACAAACCATTACCTAGATCAGGCAGGTAGCAATGACACATGTTCTACACCACAACTGATAACATTAGAACACTTGGGTACCAAAGTACAAAACCCTGAGACAAAATAAGAATCTTCAGCTGGCGTCTTAGGCCTAGATGTGACCTCTTAGGCTGCACAATTCAAAGTTTATGAGGCAATTTATTTCTCCCTCAGCTGAGGCTTCTCCGCTCTGTTAATTTTTATCCTGTTCTTCATCTATTCAACTTCTTAATATTTAGATCTGCACGGGAGTTTGAATGTATCACAGAGGGAAAAATACAATACTCTGTTCACTCAGCAAGGCCATCTCTATGGAATAATATCATTCATATAAGAAAATAACACTTAAACAAATTATGCTTTGATACAGGTTTGCAAAACCCATAAAGCCTCTGGGAATCAAGATATATTGAAAAATCCATTCTACCAGCTACATAAAAACACTTAAAAGCATCGAGATTCTTTGTGCCAAGTAGAAAAATTGCAAGGAAAGGTGAAAGGATATTACTATATACTAAGGTATTTGCCTTTAACAGGTTTTCCTTTACTTTTATTAAATGGCCATGGTTCTGGCATAGTGATTTCACTTTGTATAAAAGCTTAATGTGTCACAGCACAATATTTTTTAAATTGTTCCTGCATTTTGCAAGAGGACCCATTCTTGCCGCACATTTCCCTTCTCGCCTAATGGTCACAAATAATTTGAAATAAATGATTGAATTAAAAATGTATGTAAATAAGAGTGATGCCTGTAGTTACATGCAGTATATGATGGCACTTCAAGAGTTCAGAAGACACATTTTAGTAGTATAATAATCACTTATATCCTTTGCTGTAGAGTAGAAGAAAAATATCAATACTTTCAGTTTTATGTACATGACAATGTTATCATTCAATTCCTAAAAATGCAAGTTGTATGATGGATCTTATTATTTACTGTATGAGCACATACGTGATATAAAACTACATGTTTTTAGATACAAATTGATAAACACGGGCACAAACGTACGCAGAGCTTTCATGTGCTAGGGACATGAGCAATCACCACAGCCTCGTGTTAAGAGTGTTCCCGAGGAGAGTAAACCTCCCTAACTCTTCTAGGTAGGACACCCACCGAGGCCAGGGGACAGTAAGTCTCAGGCGAAAAGTGAGAATGTTCGCCAGCTTCTGGGCTCTTCTTGCCATCTCAGAGTCACTGTGACAGAAAAAATAGTTCCCTTTGTTAAAAATAGATTTTAGGGCAATTTTAGGTTTACAGCACTATTGAACAGAAAGTACAGAGAGTTCCCATGTATCCCCTCTCCCTATAAAAGCATAACCTCCATGATCAACATCCCTCACCAGAGTGGTGCATTTGTTACCTTTGAAGCACTTACCCTGACATGTCGTTATCACTCAAGTCTATTTTTCACTTTAGTGTTCACTTTTGGCAGTGTATGTTCTGTTGAGTTTAAATTCAAAATGTTGTGTATCCACCATTCTAGCAACATACAAACTAGTTTCACTCCCTTAAAACCCCCTGTGCTCCTGTCTGTTTACCTCCCTGTCCGCCACCAACTCAAACCCCTGGCAACCACTGACCTTTTTATTTCCTCCATAATTTTGCCCGTTCCACATCATACGAGTGTAGTTGAAATCACAACATGTAAGGCTTTCTTTGCTTATCAATATGCATTTAAGTTTCCTTCATAATCTTCAATGACTTGATAGCTCACTTCTTTTCAGCACGGATGATATTCCATTGTCTGGACGGACCACGGTTTCTCTACCCATCCACCTACTGAAGAGCAACATAGTTGCTTTCAAGTGCTGCAATTATGAACACAGCTGCTAGGAACATCCATGTGCCAGTTTCTGTGTGAACATAAGGCTTTCACTCCTTTGGGTAAACACCAAGGAGCACGATTATTGGATCATGTTGTAAGACTATGTTTAATTTTGCGTGAAAATGCCAAACTGTCTCACAGAGTGTCAGCACCATTTTGTCTTTCTACCAGCATTGGCTGAGACTTACTGTTGTCTCACATTCTCACCAGCATTTGGTGTTATTTGTTCTGGATTTTGGCCATTCTAATAGGTGTGCAGTCAGTGGTATCTCATCGTTATTTTAATTTGCATTTCCCTGATGACATACCACGTGGAACATCTTTTTATATGTTTATTTTCCTTCTGTATATCTTTGGCGAGGTGGCTGTTAAGGTCCTTGGCGCATTTTCAAATAGGCTGTTTGTTTTCTTATTGTTGAAATGTAAGGGTTCTTTGTATATTTTTGATAACAATCCTTAATCAGATACAAATATTTTCTCCAAACTGGCAGCCTGTCCTTTGATTTTCTTTACAAAGTCTTTTGAAGAGAATTTTTTATTTTTTTTTATTTTTATTTTTAAGTATATTTTATTGATTATGCTATTACAGTTTTCCCAATTTTCCTCCTTTATCCCTCCTCTACACTGCATCCTCAACCCTCCAGCATACCCCCCTCAGTTCATGTCCATGGGCTGTACATATAAGTTCTTTGAGTTCTCTGTTTCCTGACCATTTTTTACCTCTCCCCATCTATTTAATGCCTACCAATTATGCTTCTTCTTTCCTGTACCTTCCCCCCCTATTCCTCCCTTCTGCCTCCCCACTAAAAACCCTCCATGTGATATCCATTTCTTGGATTCTGTTCCTATTCTAATTATTTGCTTAGTTTTTGTTTTCATTGTTTTTCTTTCTTTTATTTTTTAGACTCATTTGTTGATAGTTGTGAGCTTGTTGGCATGTTATGATCCATATTTTCTATCTTTATTTTCTTAGATAAGTCCCTTTAACATTTTGTATAATAATGGCTTGATGATGAACTCCTTTAATTTGACCTTATCTGGGAAGCACTTTATCTACCCTTCCATTCTAAATGATAGCTTTGCTGAATAGAGTATTCTTGGATGTAGGTCCTTGCCTCTTATGACTTCAAATACTTCTTTCCAGCCCCTTTTTGCAACTCTTGTAGGCAACTCTTTCATTTTCTCTTGCTGTTTTTAAGATTTTCTCTTTGTTACTAGTTTTGGGTAGCTTAATGATAATGTGCCTTGGTATGCTCCTCGCTGGGTCCAACTTCTTTGGGACTCTCTGGACTTCCCGAAAGTCTATTTCCTTTGCCAGACTGAGGAAGTTTTCCTTCATTATTTGTTCAAATAAGTTTTCAATTTCTTGCTGTTCTTTTCCTTCTGGCACTCTTATAATTCAGATATTAGAATGTTTCAGGTTGTCAAAGAGGTTCAAAAGTCCCTCTTCCTTTTCTTGAGTCCTTGTTTCTTTATTCTGTTTTTTTGGATATTCATTTCTTCCTTTTGTCCAAATTGTCAATCTGAGTCCTGGTTTCCTTCCTGTCACTGTTGGTTCCCTGAATATTTTGCTTTATTTCACTTTTTGTATCTTTCATTTGTTCTTTCATTTGTTCTTTCATTTTTCGACCAAGCTCAATCAGTTCTGTGAGCATTTGGATTACCAGGGCTTTGAATTCTCCATCTGATAGGTTGGCAATCTCCTCACTGTTTAGCTCTCTTACTGAGGTTTTGCTTTGTTCTTTCACTTGGGCCATATTTCTTTGTCTTGGTGCAGCTGATAGGTTGTAAGGGGGTGGGGCCTTAGGTATCCCCCCAACCCTGCAGAGCAACCATTCTTGCTGCCTATGGGAGAGGGGCCAGAGAGGGAACAGTGCAGCTCACCTGCTTGTCTCTAGTGCACTTTCCAAGGGACTCTCGTGTGAGACTGGGAGTTTCTCCCACCGCAGCAACCACAGTAGTCCACAGTCAGCTCTGAGTCTCAGTTTCTCCTTAAGTCAGCTCCATCCACATGGTCAGCAGCCTCACCAGTCTGATTGTTCTGTTTGACTGTTTCTTTAGTTACATGGTTGTCTGAGTTCCATGCAGTTTGATTATCTGGCACTTCTGGTTGTTTATTGATTTTTAGATTGGTTGTTATCCTCTTTTTGGTTGTGCAAGGAAGCAAAAGGTTTCTATCTATGCCTCCATCTTGGCCAGAACTCTATGTATTTTGAGAAGAAGTTTTTAATGTTAATGAAATGCAGCTTATCAATTCTTAATTTCATGCATTATGCTTTTGTTGTCTTATCTAAAAAGTTATCATCACACCCAAGTTTTCCTAGATTTTCTCCTGCATTATTTTCTAGGTATTTTAAAGTTGTTCAATTTGTATTGTGATCCATTCTAAATCAGTTTCTAAAGGATGTAAGATCTGTGTCTAGATTCATGTCTGTCTGTAGATGTCCAGTTGTTCCAGCACCATTTGTTGAGAAGATTATCTTTGCTCCATGGCAACACCCTTGCAAAGATCTGTTGATTATGTTTATATGAGTACATTTCCGGGAAGATCTGTCTTTTGAGAGCCTTACTGAAGGTTGACCATCTTGGGCAAGCCTGTGCACACACTGCGTAGCAGCAAGTAGCTACAGTATGATCGATCAGACTGCAGTTTTCCCAGCACTTGATTGTGGAAGCCCGAAAAACCCTTTATTCAACTGGGTAAGCACTTGCAGGGAGAGGGGCTCCTCAGTGAGAAAATAATAAACTTCCTATTAATGATAAGTAAGGGAGCTCCAGTAATTATGTAAAAATACAGGAAAGATGTGAATTCATTTTTAGACTGAGCTTATGGAGTGCACTACAGTTATAGCTCATGCATGCACATTCACGTATATATTTATACACGTTTTCCATAAGCTGTTTTTGTGCCCCAAATTCATCACTCAAGTCTAAAGTAATACAAAATTCCAGTCTAAACAAGAATTAGAAACATCAACAATATAATTAGCATCAGATGGTGAAACCCAATGTAAAAGATTAAAGATGAACCAGTATCCACAGAATAGTCTCTGCTTGCACTTTAGTCAGAGAGACAGGTGGATATTTTGAGCTCTGTTAAGCAGTAAAGTTTTTATGTGTCTCTCTGGAAATGAATTTGGACCAATGGCGGGTCCGTCATCAGCTGCTTGGAAACACTGTACCATTTGGTACATGATGTGGACATATTCCAACATCAAGCTTTTCTTCTACATTGTTGTTGTCATGGCTTATCTAATACAAATATTCGTTTCTAGTTAAGATGGAGTTTTGAAAAAATATAATTGGAAGGGAGAGTATAAATTATTTGATCATAGAACAGAAATGCAGAACAAATATAAAGGCTCCCTGTGTCGGAAGACAAAGAAGAGAGCATGAGTAATAATAAGGATTACCCTTGTGCTGTGAGTGTTTTGTTTTGTTTTTTTTCCCCAGGAGAAAAAATGACAGCTATATTCTGCAGCCACTTCTAGAACAAAATGGAATATAACCTAGTATTTAAAAGTGGCTTAACTTCTGCATAGTCTAGTTTGGCCAACCCAGATGGGATCATTTGAGTCTAAACTGGCCAAATAGTACAATTAATTCAATAATTGCTTCTAGCAAAGTTCAGCATTTTGCAAGCTAAGGGGTTGAATTTACCAGAATAATGTGTTGCCATTAATGCACTGACCTTGAAATAGAGGACAAGCTTTGGTAAAAGGAGGCTCTCTGAGGAAAGAAAAATATATTGATACTAGTTACAGGGTGATTTTCTTCAGGGGACACTGGGAAATAATAGAGGCTGGGGATATCATGGTTGAAACTGTAGACAAATGTAACTATATTCTGACCATAATCTGATGACTTAACCTAAATAGTAACAAAAATTCACATATCTATGTTTATTTATTAGAAATAATAAAGAGGTTGATAACATATTTGTTTGACTGAATTATTTCTATCAATGTTCCAGGAAGTTTTCTCAAGCTGAGAAAAACTAATGATGCTGGCCCAGTACTATTTATTATCAGCATACTAATTTTCTTATAATTATAAAGGATAATAAAGAGAGCACCATTTTAAAATGCATTTTTTTCTTAAAGTCCACAATTAGCTATAGGAAAGTTTGGACAACCAGTAACAGTCCAGTTTTTTCAGTGCCCATGTAAAATAATGTGTATATTTATTACTTAAATTCTTTCTCACATTTTTGTAATGTAGTAATCACTATAACTGTACATAGAGGAGGAGCTATAGATTATATCTAAATTGACATAGTTTATTGCTTTGGGAACATTCTGAGACCTCCAGTGGCACCAGATCTTGAGGTTTAAAATAATGAGACCCAACATCATTGACCCTCGAGCCTCCCAGGGTCCCGGCGGTGTTCCCTTCCCTTTCCCATCACCCATCGCCCCTGCAGAGAGGAAGACAATGTCCAGATACTGCAGGAAATACGCCAATCTACTGAATTACTTTAGGAATTGGCTGCTTATGAAAATGAAGAAAATCTTCACCCAGAGGTCAAATCCCCTTATTTAGCACAGTGGCTTCCAATTTTTAAAAGGATAAACTTATTTTCATAACAAAAGTTATAGGCCCCCTATAACGTGGTAGTTATTCTTTTAGAACCCATTGTTTAAGACAATTCAAAATAATACAATACTCTGTATAAAAATCAGTCTGCATTTAAATAATGTAGATTTTATTAATATCCATGAATCCATATTCATTATACATGCTGCATATTTTAGTAGAGCTAAATTAACACCAGAATGACAATGCTTTGTATGCACATGAACTGTCAGATGCTCTTTGTCTGGGACTTGTACCCCACTGATTATGAACTCTTGCTCTAGACCATCCACTGTACCATAAGATTTGTTTCCACTCAAAACTGCCCTCCACCACCTACGCTATTCTCTGTTCTCCATAGTCTATTCTCAAGGACTGTGATTCCTTAAAATGTGAGTTAACTTATGACACTCTTCTTGTAAACCTCCAATGCCTTCTGTTTCACTCAGAGCAGAAGCCATACTCCTCGGCATGGCCTGTCAGGCCTGCAAATACGATGTACCACCTCCTTGGCATCATCATCACCTCCCCCACCTCATTCCCTCTCTCTCACTGTCTCCCAGGTCCAGACACAATTTCTTCTTCACTCTTCTCTGGATAATTGAGTTCGGCTACTCCTGTGTTGAAGCTGTTAGACTTGATATTACATTTGTCTGGAATACACTGTCACTAGGACTCACTTTCTCATGATTAAGGATTTGCTTATCTCACAACTTCAGTTCCCCACAACTCTATTTTAAATTGTTGTTTCTGACTCTTTATATTTCCAACCCTCCTTAACTTTTAAAAAATCTTCCTCCACAGTACTTATCACTATCTGACACATTACACAGGTGATACGTGCTCCACTATCTGAGTTTCTCCTTTTCAGTTAAGGCTTTGTGAAGCAGGCAAGCACATATTTATGCATTTTTATTGGTTACTCTATCTCCACTGGTTGGAACAGAATTAGACACATAGAAGGTACCCAATAAATATTTGTGAACAAATGAAATAGTTATTCTTCGTGTTTAACTTAAAATACGAAGACCCTAAAATATTTTCTTGGTAAAGAATATGTTCTGGTACTCAGTCTCATTCTATGTCAAAATCATTTTCCTTAAAGCTTTCTAAACGAATTTTGCTCACCCTAAAAATCACTAGTGGGTTAAATTCAGGATCCCCTTTCTGTTCTCCAGTTGCTTCTGACAGAGTGCCAAACTTGTAATAGGTTTTAAAAAACAAACAAACAAAAACAATAAAATACTGTCCGGTTTAAAATGAGTTGCTTCAACAATGTCGTAAAAAATGAATTGCTCTGTCCAGTTTCACTGTGTCACTCCTTTGTCTTCATTAGGCACAGATTAAAGAGAGAAGTAGCTTCTGAATATATATATTTTTTCAGAGGAATAATATATATATATATGTATCTGTATGTACCAGTATATACATATATGTATATATACTATACATAGATACACATATCCTATATATGTGTGTATGTGTGTATATATACATTACACATATATATTTGTGTACAAGTATGACAGTGAGGAAAGAACCAGAGAGATAATCCTTAAAGTCTGGTTACACCTTTCTTCCTCCTATTGCCGACAGCCGTGCTGTTCTGCCGTGCCCACCAGCCACCCTGCGTTGCACACACTAACACACACCAGGGGTCCCCTTCTCATATCTACAAAGGTCTTCATTCCTCATCTTATTTCCCCACATGTTTCTACTAGTAACTTTTATTTTTCCTTAAGGACAAATTTAAGGGTATTTCCTCTATTAAAATTCCCCTTATTCTCCAATTAGAAAGGAGTTTATATTTCTTGGTAATTACAGGGCACCTAATCTTTACATTTATTATATTGCTTAATAAATGTTACCTGCCCTTATGGTTATATATGCATTTTACCTCATCTGTCAAAGGATGAGCTTTTTTATATAATATTTTATTTATTTATCTTTAGAGAGAAAGGGAAGGAGAGAGAGAGAGAAATATCAATGTGTGGTTGCCTCTTGTGTGTCCCCCAATGGGAACTGTCCTGCAACCCAGGCATGTGCCTGACTGGGAAGTGAACCATGATCCTTTGGTTCACAGGCCTGTGCTCAATCCACTGAGCTATACCAGCCAGGGCTTAAAAATTTTGAGGACAAAAGCTATGTTGATTTATTACACAGTCTTCAGCAATGACTCCCCAATTTCACACAGTAGATACTCAGTACATGTTTGTAGGATAGGTGGAGTTGATGGATATATGGGAGAATAATTAGACAAATAAATGATTGTTAAGATTCATAATTGATGAACTGATAGATTTTATACACACACACACACACACACACACATAATTTGCCAGTAACAAAACCCCAAGTTCCAGAATATATATTTTTATTACCAAGCACTGGAGTCCTAGTTAATAGTAATTTTATAGTTTGCTCAAAAGAAAATTAAAATATTTCTTTAAAAATGAACTTTAATTAAAAATGAACTATGTTTAAGAGTAAGACCCCTGTGGGGCATTAAAGTTTCTTAGAAAATGTATAATTCTCTGAAAGTTTCTTGAAAACCTGAAACAATTGAGGGGTGTGTAAAAGCATTTTACTAAAATCATTGTTTTTTTTCCTATCTTTAACTGCAACTCTAGAACAAAAATATTTTCAAGTGTTTGTTTTCATATGTGATGAAGATAGAAAAAATACAAAATGCAGTTATTTAATAATTTAATACTAACACATATATAAAACATTACATGCCAGGCATTGTCAGAAATTATTATTTTTATTAAGTTAATATTGTATTTGTCTCAGTCATTTACAAGTTTAATTCTAAAACCAAGTCTGATAAGAAAAATAACTTTACTATCCAGCATAGATCTTTTATAATTAGTTTGTTCCACTGAAAGTATCAGTAATTAATACCTCTTAAATTTCCCTTTATGGTAACATATAACACTATTTAAATGTAGATGAAACTGTATAGATCTTTTCATTTGAGTGACAACCCCACTTAATCCGGTATTTATCCGTAAGTAGCGTTATGTTTGCTAAGTATTTCAAACAAGTCAAATATTAAATTTTATCATCTCTGCCATCTGTTAAGCCAAACAAAAAAATGCCTATGAAAAATAAGAATGCAGCACCAAGTAAAATTGAAATGAAAAGTAAGACTTTTTTTGTCATGAGAGAGGAGAGAGTACCAAAAATTCAAATGAGCTCGAACTAAGACCTGAGAGAGCACTTAAGGAAGTGCTTTATACAGTGGTCAGAGCCATCCGACTCAGAACACACTGAACAGTGAGACTTTCTACCCTAATTACTATAGGAAAGTATCATAGAATATGAGAAGGGAATTCACTTAGCTGGGTGAGCAATAAGCAGATGAGCATCTCAGTGCATACAACTCAGAATGGTACAACCCAAAAGGGGCAGCATAAAGTTTTAAAAATCATAGTCTACTGAGCCTTTAATAACTATTGTTCTGCCATTCTTCATGGTTTCAGTTCACTAGCATCTGCCTGTCCCCAACATGTGCATCACATTTTTCTGTAAATCATCTTATTTATTCCACTCGTAACTCTTGTTTTATTGTGAAGACAGAAATGTGGATAACACACTACGTTTTTCTTCTAGAACTCATAGTCAGAGTGATTGCTGTAAGTATTTGCGTGTATTCAGTGATAAATTTCAATAGAAAGGGTAGAAAAGCATTCTGGAAAGAGGTAGCAAATACTGCAAAAATATGAAAGTAGAAAATGAACAAAACAGATAGGAAACTTGAAAAAATAAGATTTTCTGAAGCATAAAACAAAGCATGAAGCATCAGGCCTGTGGAATGCGGTTTTGGTACCCAGAGGTTAAATCACAAAAAAAGCTCCAGCTGCCAGGATGGCGGGAGTTGACGCTTTCCCCAGCAATGAGGAGGCAAAGACTCCACTTCGGTTTCAGAGGTTTCTTGACAGTGGAATGAATTATGAATGATTTCTCAGTAAGGAAGTGACAGTGATGATACGAAGCAAAAGAAAACAATAAAATAGAGATTTGTTGAATAGTTAGCTGAGGGGTAGGAAGGATTCGTATAAGATGGTTCTCAGTTTTCTTGTTTGGGAACTAGAATGAATCAACATGTCATCTGCCCAGAGAAGTAATGTGGGATAAGAAGACACTGGAAGAGAAAAGGCATTTCTTTACTTTGGATATTTTCAATTTGTGGGACATCCAGGCAATTTTTTAATTTTTATATTAAAACCCTCTAATTTCGAGGGTGAGAGAGTAATTAAAGTTAAAAAGTTTTAGTATTCAAAGCAACATTACCTTTTAAGTCAGAACTTTAAATATGAAAGCTCTTGTTTATTTTTTTTTTCAGAGCTGTTATTTTTAAAGATTGTAAGTACACCGCTATGGAACGCACACCGCCTTGTGCAAGCCCATGCGGGACCTCCATCTGCACCATATTTCCCTTCTGTCACCGCTGGGACCGTCACCAACAGCACCGTTTTGTTCAGGTTCTTCACCTTTTTTAATGATCAACAGAAACACAAATTCTCTCAAACAATTCAGCTGTGTGTCAGCACAAACAGTTTCCTTTTAAGGAGGTACACTAGTTGACAACAATAATAAAAAGCAAAGTCATTAGATGACATTTCAGGAGACTTAATTTATTCATGTGAATGGATCTGTAGCCTGTGAAGAAGGTACAGATTTGTGATACAGACTAAGGTGAGATCAAATTCATAAACATTTTTGCAGGCAGAAGGAGACAGGAGAATTAGCCAAAGGAAAGTCATCAGGAAAAAGCTGGGACATGACAAGAAAAGCCTAGAAAAATAAAACACTGATATTGTTACATTTTTCTGAAGTAAATTTCTTAAAATGACAAAAGAACAAAATATTAAACAACCTACTATGTGGGCCTCTAGATTTTATGAATATTAATGTTGTTTTGTGAATAAAATCAGATATTTGTTTGCTTTTATTGAACTCTCTTGGCACAGTCTGCTATTTTTTTTATAAGTTTGGGTTCCATTTTCTTTTGTATTTTAATATCCCTCTTCCCTGTGGATATATGATTCTGAGTTTGATATGTCGGAGGAAGAATCATGCAGATGTCTGGAATTCTTATCTCCTCTCCCAGTAGGTTTGTTTTTAATTCACTCTCTCACACTTGTACTTCTACCCTTGTTAATAAGAATGAAATCCCTTTTTATTCATTAGCATTTTAATAGAAAAAGAGGACTATAATGATAGTAAATGTTGTGTCCATATGCTATGTTAAATAGGACAGAGCATTCTGTAATTCCCAGAGGAAAAGTTTCATGAAAACTAAATAAAGCAGTTTGATTGTATCAGTATTAGATACAGCATAGTAATTACGGTAAAGAGCACCTAAATGCCTAAAGTTAACCTTTGGTAATTTTGCCTAAGTCCTGAGAGTATATGGCTTTCCAAAACTCTTTTTTTATTGTTTTTTAACCAAAACTCTTTAAACTATTATAAGGCACATCTGAAAAATGTATTTTAACGATGATGGAAGCTTAAACCAAAGCAGCCATTTCAGTTCTCTCTCAGGCTGCACAGGGCTGAGCCACCCACCCTGGGGATGCTCCACATTTATTACCTTAAAAATGTTCATATGTTCACAGTGTTTCAAAGTCTGCACTTCTCTCTGAAAAATTTATGTATTGGAAGCTTCTTGTCAAACATACCACACAGTGGTCACCGTGAGTCATAGAAATTGCTTAGCTGATCTTCAAAACTGTGCTTTAAGTTCTAGACTGTGACAAGTACACTCAGTCAGCCTTGGGATGGATAAATCCCTAGGAAAAAGAGAGCTAAAGAACTAATTAATAACTGGTGATAATGTACAAGCTTTATTTTTTATTATTTTTTAATTGTTTTTCAATACAGTTTTCTGTCTTTTACTCCCATCCCAGACCACCCCCCAGTGCTCCCCACCTCCCTCCCCTTTCCACCCCCCTTAGTTTCTGTCCATGTGTCCTTTATACTTGTTCCTATAATCCCCTCCCTTTTTCCCTGAAATTCCCTCCCCTCTCCCCTCTGGATACTATCATCCCCTTTTCTATTTCAATGTCTTTGGTTATATTTTGCTTGTTTGCTTAGTTGCTTAGGTTCCTGTTAAAGGTGAGATCATATGGTATTTGTCCTTTACTGCCTGGCTTATTTCACTTAGCACAAGCTTTATTAATATGCAAAATAAATAAATAGGAAAAGCAAAACATATATAACAAACAATTTTTGATATTTTAACTCATTATTTTAAAGTATGATTGGGACTGCAACATTTTTGAACTAATTCTATAACTGCCTTATGATTCACATTTGAAGCTGCTACATTGTATTCCCAATTCAGAATAGAGCTGCCCTTCTAGGTTTTAAATGTCATCACTTTCTGTTTTCAGTGTGCTTCCACAGACTGGCTTTAAACAGGGAAGGGCAGTGACTGTGTGAAAAAAGCAGGTGTCTGATCAATTTTTGTTGAGGTCCTTGTTTCTATATGTGATAAATATTTTTAATCTTTTCTCTTCCATTATTTTTAAACAACATTCAACCCTTTTTAAAGAGTCTTTTCCTTCTTGAGACTTTTTTTTTTCCTAAGCCCACTTTTAGTTTTCTCCCTAATCCTTTCCTGCCCTTCTGTTTGAAACTCATGTTGTCTTTGCCATTGCCCAGGTGCTTTTCAGCAGCTGTACTGAGATGTAATTTACAATAAAAAATTTCACATATTTAAAGTGTGCTATTTGATATGCTTTGACTATGCACCCACCAGTAACACATCTCTGCATTTAAGAAAATGCACAAATCCACTTCTCTCTAAAGTTTCCTAGCGCCTCTTTGTAATCCTTTGCTTCAGTCCCCTTTGGCCTCCCTCTCATTCCCAGGTAATCGTTAATCTGTATACAGTCACTACAGCTTGGTTTTACTTTCCTAAAATGTTATATAAATGGCATAATATAGTATGTTCCTTTGCCATCTGATTATATTCAAACAACATAATTATCTTGACATTCATCTCCATTATTACATGTATCAACAATTCATTCTTTCTTACGTCGACACCACAATTTTTTTATACTTTTGAATCTGCTGAATGACATTTGAGTTGTTTCCAGTTTTTGGTTATTTCAAATAAAGCTGCTAAGAACATTGTATACAAGACTCTATATGAATATATACTTTCATTTCTCTTGTGTAAATACCAAGAATTGAAATGATTGAGTCATATGTAAGTTGTATTTTTAACTTTTTAAAAAAGTTATCAAGGCCCTGGCTGGTGTAGATCAGTGGATTGAGCACGGGCCTGTGAAGCAAAGGATTGCAGTTTGATTCCCAGTCAGGGCACATGCCTGGGTTGCAGGCCAGGTTCCCAGTAGGGGACACATGAGAGGCAACCACACATTGATATTTCTCTCCCACTCTTTCTCCTTCCCTTCCCCTCTCTCTAAAAATAAATAAAATATTTTTTAAAAAGCTGTCAAACTTCTTAGGTCCTGACCAGGTAGCTCAGATTATTAGAACATTATCCCAATATGCCAAGGTTGTAGGTTCAATCCCCAGTCAGGGCATATACAAGAATCAACCAATGAATGCATAAATAAGTGGAAGAACAATTCTCTCTCTCTCCCCCCAACCCCCACCGCCAACCCTTTCTCTCAAATCGATAATAATAAAAAAAGTTGCCAAGCTTCTTTTCAGAGTTGTTAGACCATTTAAAATCTACCAGGAATGTAGCCACACTCTTGTTCCACATCCATGCCAACACTTAGTACGGTCATACTTTTTAATTTTAGACATTCTATTAAGTGTGTAGAGCTATCCTAATATAGTTTCAGTTTGCATATCCTTAATGACTAATGATGTTAAATACTTTTTCATGTACTTACTTTCATCTGTATATCATGTTTGGTGAAGTATCTGTTCAAATCCATACCCTATTTTTTAACAGATTGTTTTCTTATTAATGATTTTTGAGAAATCTCTATATATTTAGAAACAATTTCTTCATCAGACATTCGATTGGCAAATATTTTCTCCCACCAAATATTTTGTGTTTCCATTCTCTAAGCAATGTCTTTATAACAGCAAATTTTTTAAATTTTGATAAAATCCAATTTCAATCCTTTGTTACACTGTCAAAGCCTTTGTAATGCCTTTGATGCTATCTATAAAAAATCTTGGTCTTACACAAGTCACCTACATTTTGTTCTAGAACTTTCATAATGTTAGGTTTTACTTTGAGTTATTTTGTCATTATGATTTTTGGTGTGATTATTGGGTTAAGGTGTTCTCTATCTATTTTGATACTTTCTTATATAATATTCTCATAAAGTTGCATTCTCTATTTGTCCTTGCTACTATATGGACAGAACACTGACTTCCATACATTGATCTTGTCTGCTATAGCTTTGTTCAGCTCACTTACTGGTTTCATTGGCTATTTTATAGATTCCACATATTTTCCACATAAATTATTATATCATCTGCAAATAAAGACAGTTTTATTTCTATCCAATCTAAATTTATTTTTTACTTATTTATTTTGCTTTATTCCACTGGCTAGGACTTGCAGTACAATTTTGAATAAAAGCAGTGAAAATGGAGATCCATTCCTTGGTTTGATACTATGAGGAAAACCATTTAGTCTCACAATACTAAGAGTTTTTTTAATGTTTTGTTCTATAATGATTGAGATGATCATGTTTTATTTTTCAGTTTGCTAATATGGCTATAGCAATCTTGCTCACTGAAGAGATAGAAATCCACTTTAATGGAGACATGATGAAAGAAATATCCTTATTTATCACGGAGCATGTGTTTATGTATTCATTGAAAGCTGAGAGGTAATGAATTGATAATTGATCTGCCAACCCTTTGACTATTCAGCTTGTCTGTGCATTCCCTCATATACATTTTCAGCCCCTTGCAACATCAGGACAACTTAACATGATATTCCTTCTATTGAGGTCTGTATATCCACCTCTCAGGAGAAGTTCTCACGCTTCTCCAAAATGAGATGGCACACAGTCCAGACAGATTTTGTTCCCACTGAAGACAATATTAATTAGCCCCTAAATTTAGTCAAGGCCCCTTTGAAGATCTCATGATCTACAGACTAAACCATAAAGTTAAACTTTGATAACTCA